>JAECUM010092977.1:0-112859 GCA_016617855.1 Megalonaias nervosa | reverse complement strand
TCCATATGATTTCATCTTCATAGTGGGAATAATGAGAATATGAGTGTCAGAAGAGGAGCATAAGCATCTTGCAGGTGTGTACACATGGGTGAGGTCAGATAGGTATGTTGCACTGGAGCCCGTCAGTGAAACGTAGCACAGAGAACAAATTTTGTGTTTAATTCTGGATCGTATGGATAGCCAGTGTAGGGTACAGAGCAGGGGAGAGGCGTACTCTGAT
This sequence comes from Megalonaias nervosa, assembly GCA_016617855.1. Taxonomy (NCBI): domain Eukaryota; kingdom Metazoa; phylum Mollusca; class Bivalvia; order Unionida; family Unionidae; genus Megalonaias; species Megalonaias nervosa. The sequence goes on along the minus strand of JAECUM010092977.1, from coordinate 112,639 downwards.
CGTGGTACTCTAAGGATGATTCGAGCAGCTGTATTTTGAACTTTTTGAAGTTTCTGAAATAGATATTGAGACGAACCAGACAGAATTGAGTTACAATAGTCCAGTCTTGAAAGTACTAAGGAACACACAAGTGTTTTAGTGGCATCAACTGAAAGATACTTGCGAATGGAGCTGATTCGTCTCAGCTCAAGATATGCAGCCTTGCATATGTTCATGACATGTTGATGCAATAAGAGAGTACTGTCAAGAGTGACACCGAGGTTTCGTACTGACTGTGTGAATTTAATGTTGGTGTTGCTGATATTTATTGTCTGAGGCAAAGGATGTGAATGAGAAAGTCTTTGTGTTGTAATCAGGATGGCTTCAGTTTTATCATCATTCATCTGCAGCTTGTTACATGTCATCCATGATTTCACATCGGAAATGCACCTCTCTATGCCTTGGATGGTAGCTTCAACTTCAGCTGGATGGCTGGATTTGTATATTTGGGTGTCATCAGCATACAATTGGTGAGACACTGGATGATGATCTATGACACTTGAGAGTGGCTGAGTGTATAGAATGAAGAGAACAGGTCCAAGAACAGACTCCTGTGGAACACCACAGCATAGATCAACTGGGCTGGAGTGTTTTCCATTTGCGGACACAATTTGTGTCCTATTGACCAAGTAGGACTTGAACCATAGTAAGGCTGTATCATGAATGCCAAATACATGCTGGAGACGGTGAAGTAATATATCATGGTCTATAGTGTCAAATGCTGCAGACAAGTCAAGGAGAGTGAGGACTGTAATCTTTCCGCTATCCAAAGCAGAGAGAAGGTCATTGACTACTTTCAGAAGAGTAGTTTCAGTACTGTGGCAAGGGCTATATGCAGACTGTACATTGCTAAAAAGACTGTTTGAATTCAGATGAGATACAAGTTGGGATAGAACAACTTTTTCTAAGATTTTTGACATGAATGGGAGATTAGAAACTGGGCGGTAGTTCTTTAAATCATTATGGTTGAGTGTTGGTTTCTTCAGCAGAGGCTTTACAATGGCAGTAAAATGATGGGAATTCCCCAGATGAGAGAGAAGTATTAATAACATCAGTTAGTGAAGGCAATATTGGATCCAAGCACTCTAGCAACAGTGATGCCTAGTTGATCCAAAACAAAAACGGTGCCATCATACATCAAATTTGGTTGTCATGACAGCCATTTTAAACAAATCTTGTTATGGCTACTCCTGAACTCAAGGTTATCTCGACATTATGTTTTTCATGACAGTACCAACTGTGTGTGTGTGTGTGTGTGTGAGTGTGTGTGTTACATACAACCTTCCAATCAAGTAATCAGTGTTAGTGCCATTCTGGTCACAGTCAGGTTAGAAATTATAAATCAATGATTCAATTGACTTAGTTCTGTGCACTTTATATCACATTAAATGTTTTCGTTATTGAAATCGGTCGAGGGTACAACCAAACGGGGATGTATAGTCAGACTATAATACAATAGATACCTAATTGGATATGTAGGTCCTCGGTTTGTTCTCTGAATTTTATTCCATGCAAAATGAGAATCAACGAAAATAGGCAACAACAAAAAAAATCTTCACTTAACAAGTGTAACAAACGCGTATGTGTTACATTAGATTATGATTTCTGCGATTTCGCGAAGTCTAACAAACGCATATATCTTGCAGTAAGATTATGATATAAGCGATTTTGCGAAATGACTAGAACTTGTTTTGAATACGCGTGGTCCCTGAGTCACTAAGACGCTTACTTTCTTCACTAAAAATCGTAGGAATTACTGACGATAACTTCATTTAACTTTAACACATTTATATCAAGACTTGTAAAACTGCTTTACTGAAGCAAAATATGTTGTTGTTGTTGTTATAGGGTTTAACGCCATTTTTCAGCACAAGATAGGCTATACATGGCGGCCAGTATTAATGGTGGAGAAAGAACCCGGGAGAACCCGGAAAGAACCACCGACCCACGAGAAGCTACCGGCAAGCTTTCTCACATAACCACATTGGCCGAGCCCGAGACTCGAACCCACGCAGACAGAGGTGAGATGGCAGTGATCCGTAACGGAGAGCGCTTTAGACCACTCGGCCACTCGGGGCCCCCTGAAGCAAAATATAACAAATGGAGCAATGATGTTTCCACGTAATCACTAACAGCGAAGTTCTTGTTCACTCAATACCATAACATTTTTCACTGTAATGCATTGTTCTTGCACAGGAGTCTGCAGTTTTATCAATAAAGCACGACGAAATTTCTGACAACATGAAATCACATTACCGGTATTATAAATTAAGTTAATTTATAATACCGGTAATGTGATTTCATGTTGTCAGAAATTTCGTCGTGCTTTATTGATAAAACTGCAGACTCCTTGGTTCTTGTAATGACAGCGACCAGTTGGTAGAAGGTATGACTCATAATCCATTGGTCACAGAATCGATACCGGCAGAGGCCAGCCCAGGTTGGCTGCCTTGGTGTGTCATTGTAAAAGGCGATTATTTACTCGTTATGATATGCAGATAATGTGATAAAAGCGCCGTAAGTACCAACAAAAGCCAAATCTGTTTAACTAAAACCAAAAGAAAAAGAAATATACAAATCCATAACATTAATACATTTTCTCTTTTTAAATTCATGAATAATTGTACTCAATAAATAGGTAGTACACACAAACACACACCCCATGAGAAGAAAATGTTTGAAAACCATGCCGACTGCTATTACCTCTAACTGTATCTAAAATTTTATAGGGTAAATTAACTAAAAGAAACATTAACTCGTACGTGTAAATGCATATCAATCAAGGAAAATTCCAATTACAATTTGAGAGAGAGAGAGAGAGAGAGAGAGAGAGAGAGAGAGAGAGAGAAATGCAATTAGAAGAAAGAGATAAAGACAAGTGCAATTACAGAAAGAATAAATGCATTTACAATCGGAAAAAGAGCACAGAGAGAGAGAGAGAGAGAGAGAGAGAGAGAGAGAGAGAGAGAGAGAGAGATATGCGAATGCAAAGGAGAAGGAAGAGAGGGAATATCAATTTAGAATCAAAGAAATGGAACTGGCAAGTGAAAAGCACATTCCCACTCCATATGCAAATTCAAGTTTTGATATTACTTATAGACTTTTAGGCTAGTACCCCCTTTTAGCGAAAAAGAAGTAGAAAAATATTTTCCTGATTTTGAAAAAGTTACTGAAAATTTGAAATGGCCAAAGGAGCATTGGACTCAATTATTGTAGTCTGTACTTTATGGCAAAGCCCGAAATACCTTTGCATCCCTGTCAGTACAGCAAGCTTCTGACTATGGTTTGTTAAGGAATGTATCTTAAAGGGTTGTGACTTGATTCCTGAGGCTTATCGGCAAAAATACAGGAACTATGGAAAAGAAGCTAGACACACTTATGTCGAATTTGCAAGTGAAAAAGAGCAGTTATTTCATAGATGGTGCTTAGCCAAGAAAGTTGATCAAGATTATGAAAGTCTCAAACAACTTGTATTATTTGAAGAGTTCAAAACCTGTGTCCCTAGTGACATTAAGAATTATCTTGAAGAGCATAAGATCGAAACCTTGGAAAATGCTGCTCTTGCCGCTGATGAGTATTTCCTAACTCATAAAGTTCCTGCTGTAGGCAAGTCTTTCACACAGCAGTCTACTGGTAAAAAGGTATTTCAGCCTAATATGATCCCTTCTAAAACTCAGTCTGGCACAACTTTTAAAAATCTAGCTTCTGATAAGCTTGATTCAAAATCCTTGTTTCTTCCTACGTGTACCTATTGCAAGAAGAAAGGATACGTTATTTCTGATTGCTTCAAATTGAAATATAAGCATCAGAATCAAGATAGACCTATCCCAAATGCTCTTATTTCGAAGAGGTCAAGGTCACGGTCATGTATTGAAAGAAATACATTTGTTGGGTCTAATAATCCCCAGCCTGATCATATTATGGAGAATTATGAACCATTCATGTCGAAGGGTTCTATATCACTCTTAGGTGATTTGGCCAATCCTATCTCTATTAAAATTTTAAGGGACACAGGAGCTTCTCAAAGTCTTTTATTATCAGGTATTTTGCCTTTTTCTGAGACGTCCTCTTCTAATGAGAGTGTTCTCATTCAGGGAGTAGAGTGCGGCTTTGTTAATGTTCCTCTCCATTGTGTAAATTTGTCATCAGACTTAGTTTCAGGACCTGTGACAGTCGGAATAGTGTCTAATTTACCCATTGAGGGCATTCATTTATTACTAGGCAACGACCTAGGTGGAGACAAGGTTGTGGTTTATCCACATGTAACTGACAAGCCTTCTTTGGATCAGAAAGTTGATCCTATAGAAAATGAATTCCATGATTTATACACAGCTTGTGCATTTACTAGAACTATGGCAAAGAAAGCTCTTGAGAATGATTTCCATAAGGAAAATATTTCTTTCGCTGACACATATATTGGTCAGGCATTTGATGAGGTCACTTTCACTCCTTGTTTGGATCAATTAAAAGGTATTAATTACAGTGATCCTCTTATAACTACTCATTCTCTTTATTCTAATCAGGGTGACAAACGACAATCACTTGTCATTGAACATGAAAAAGATCTTGAGATCTCCTGTTTGTTTCAGAGTGCCATTAGTGAAATTGAAGCCACTGAATTACCTGTCTGTTATTTCATTAAAAATGGAATTCTTATGAGATAATGGAAACCTCCCGAGGTACCTACTGGTGACGAGTGGTCAGTGAACTATCAATTTCTAGTTCCATAATCTTACAGGCAGGAAATACTTAGTTTGGCCCATAAAACTCCTCTGGCTGATCATTTAGGGATTAATAAGACTTATCACAAGATCTTGACTCACTTTTATTGGTCAAAAATCAAAAGTGATTTTGTAAATACTGCAGAGCTTGTCATACTTGTCAAATGGTAGGAAAACCCAATCAGAAGATACCTAAGGCTGGCTCATCTGCAACCTATTCCTGCATTTGACGAACCATTTAATAGAATAATGGTAGACTGTGTTGGTCGCTTACCTAACACCAAGTCCGGCAACCGATACTTGTTGACCATTATGTGTGCGTCAACAAGATTCCCAGAGGCAATTCCTTTGAGGAATATAAAAACTAAAACTAGTAAAAGCTCCGATAAAGTTTTTTTTTACTCAATTTGGCCTGACCAATCTGTCAAGGGTCAAATTTTATGTCTGGAATTTTCCAGCAAGTTATGTATGAATTAGGCATTCAACAATTCAAATCTTCTGCCTATCACCCTGAGAACCAAGGGGCTTTAGAAAGATTTCGTCTGACTTTGAAGAATACGATTCGATCATATTGCTTTGATACGGGTGAAGATTGGGATGAAGGCATTCATTTACTGTTGTTTGCTGTTAGGGAGTCAGTTCAAGAATCTTGAGGATTCGGTCCCTTTGAACTAGTTCTCGAAAACACTGTGCGTGGACCATTGAAGTTGTTGAATGAGACACTTCTTTCAAATGAAGATACTGAACTTAATCTTCTCAACTATGTTTCTAATTTTAAGTAAAAGTTGTCAAAGGCTTGTGAGGTCGCAAGAGCGAATCTGCATTCTACTCAGTCAAAAATGAAATTGAGGTATGAAAAAACTCAAAGGAAAGGAAGTTTTCAGCCGGGTGATAGAGTTCTGGCTCTACTGCCCATTCCATACAATCCTCTTCAGGACAAGTATTATGCTCTGTACACGTTTGAAAAGAAAGTAAATGATTTAAATTACATCATAAATACTCCTGGGAGGCAAAAACAAAAACAACTTTGCCATATTAACATTTTAAAGGAGTATATTGCGAGAGATAGCCAGGTAAATCATGCAATTAATTTAGTTGTACCTGTCCGTCTCACTGAGGATTTAAGTGAAGGAATTCAATCGGACTCTACTGACTTTGGAGTGACAAATCTTCAGAATTCGGAAATTATGAATAATCTGGACCAGAAACTTTATCATTTGCAACAAGAAAGGAATGAGCTTAAACAGTTGTTCTTTTGAATATGAGCACTTATTTCCAGATGTTCCTACAAGCACAATCAATATTTTCATGACGTTGAAATTGTGAATTCCCAGCCTGTGAAACAACACCCATACAGGATGAACCCTCTCAAACAGGAATACATGAAAAAGGAAATTCAGTATTTGCTGGAGAATGATTTCATAGAGCCCAGTAAAAGTGACTGGAGTTCACCATGTATACTTGTTCCGAAACCAGATAAAACTTTCCTTATGTGCACCGATTATAGGAAGGTGAACAGTGTGACAAAAACAGATTCATTTCCATTACCAAGAATCGATGACTGCATTGATAAAACTGGAAATGTCAGTATGTCACCAAATTTGACCTTCTGAAAGGATTTTGGCAAATTCCACTAACAGAAAGGGCAATGGAAATTTCGGCATTCGTGACCCTAGATGGACTTTATCAATATAAAGTGATGCCGTTTGGGATGAAGGGTTCCCCAAGTACTTTTCAACGTTTGATGAATATGATTACCTCTGGTCTAGATAATTGTGATGCTTACATCGATGATGTCATCATCTACAACGACACCTGGAAAGAACATCTAGCAACAATTCGGAAATTCTTTGACAGAATCACTGATGCAAGTTTGACAATCAATTTATCCAAAAGTCAGTTCTGCCGTGCTTGTGTAACATTTCTAGGACATATCGTTGGACATGAACAAATTAAAACTATAGATGCTAAGGTCAAGGCTATCTCTGATTTCTCTGTGCCTGTCAGTAAATAGGAACTGATGCGATTTTGGGGTATGGCTGGATACTATTGGAAATTTTGTTCCAATTTTTCTAATATTGCTTATCCCCTGTCAAATTTATTGAGCAAGAAAAACAAGTTTCTTTGGACTGAAAAATGTCTGGAGGCTTTTAACAAGTTAAAGGCCATACTTAAAAGTACACCAGTTCTTACAGCTCCAAATTTCAGTATCTGTTGATGCAAGTGATGTTGTGGTTGTAGCAGTATTGATTCAAGAAGATAGAAATGGTGTTGATCATCCAGTGTGCTATTTCTCCAAGAAATTAAATAAGCACCAAAGAAATTACTCAACAATCGAGAAGGAATGTTTGACTTTAATATTGGCATTACAACATTTTGAAGTTTACCTTAGTTCAGCTCCTTCTCCGATTGTTGTGTTTAGTGATCACAACCTTCTTACTTTCATCGACAAGATGAAAGACAAAAATGAAAGATTAATAAGGTGCTGTTTGTTGTTACAGGAATATAATCTTTACATCAGGCACATCAAGGGAAAAGACAATTTAATAACAGATGCACTTTCCCATGTATAGAAATATTATTTCATGTACACTTTGTATAATTCATAAGAGTTCTTCTTATGTAATCTTTTTACCTCATGTATAATTAACATATGGTAAAAAGAAAGCTTTATTTTATAAATCTTTCTTTTTCCTTATGGGGGAAATGTTACGTCTATGTAATTTAATTACTTGTGTGTTAGTTTTAAATTTTTATTTTATTTTTGTTTCATTACATGTTATTGTAATGATAACTTTATTCACTGGATTTGACATTTTTCCGGAAAATTCAGTTCAGTTCTGTTTTGACCTGGTAAATAACCAGCATTTTTAGCTGACCTAGTTCCGGACCTTGATTCAGAACTGGTAAACAATTTTTTTTTTTTTTGTTTCTTTCCTAGAGTGAAAATTATTGGTCGCAATCAAGGTCATACTACGCTTCCGCGTCAGTTCTCTGTAAACAATTTTTTAAATTTTTATTCAGTCTTATAGATTCGTTCAGTAGAATCAAATTCGTCCATGGCGTACGTGACAGCCGACCTGTAGTGTTACTACGCCGTTCGAACTAAGTGACCACGTGACCCCATCATGCGATCTAAAATTGCGGGTTAAAACTGATATTTCATAGTGATTTCAGTCAGTCGTAATTCATACCTTCGGGCTCAAAGGTATAATTTTGTTGTTGTCAGTTTGAATTGAGTTTTTATTTAAAATAATTTATTTTCCCTGGAGATTTCATCTAGCGTTCATCAGAATTCTTGGACAAAGACATTTACTGAAAATGTTTCGGAATTCTAAAGCCAGAATATTATTTTTGGTGATTCAACAAGGAACTGTCGACACGACAACACAAAAAGGTTATAGAGGACGTCATCGCCTTCTATCTTCGAACTTCATCGAGATTCGAGCATTGATTCATTTAGAGCTTTTTAGTGATAGGACTTATATTTTTAATTATTGGATTAATTTTTGGATTTGATTCATAAACCGTAAGTCTTTTTTTCATATCTTTGCCTTGTTTCCTAGGGAAATAAATTGTTTTGTTAAATTTACAAAGCTTGTTGGCTTCATCCTTTTCTTTGTTACTTTTATACGAGCCTAGACACGTCATTATATATATATATATATATATATATATATATATATATATATATATATATATATATATATATATATATATATATATATATATATATTTATTATAGGTTATAAGGCCTATTGTCATAGAGGGACCCTGAGACAAACATATGGTAAAAAGTATGTCCACAGACTGAGAATTCTGAGCATTCCAAAAGAGCTTGATGCATCCAATTTCTATCACAATAGTTTGTGTGTGAATGTTGATCACCTGATTCTAGAACCTCATTCCATCAACAGCAATAGGCAGTGATGCAAAGGTTATGGGCATTGCACTGGGCATAGTGACTTTCCAGACTGCATGATAAAGTTGAAAATGTGATATGAAATATTACAGGTATTACCGGTATCATGATAGGTCCTGCACACTCACCCACATCCATATCAGATCATGTCTGGCTTACTGTTTACATGGATGAAATGGAGATTATTGATTGATGGTATGCATCCAAGCATGGATGATTGTGCTGAATAAGAAGGATAGAAGAAAGAGGGTTGTTTTTTTTACTAGACCAAGCTGGTATGGCAGCTCTGTCTTAAATACATTCCTTCCTCCCTTGAGTCAGTCAGTCAGTCAGTCAGTGAGTCATTTCATTTTATAATTTTTTTTAAAATTTATTTATTTTGCTTTTTAATTTCTTTACTTTTGTCTTCATATTCTGAGAAAACTGTTTCGACCTCTCCATAGGTCTCATCAGGTGATAGTAAATAACACAACTGCACATAACATGCGTTGTGTTGCCTACGGATTTCCCCACAAATTTTCCATTCTGTATCATGTGTTTTTCATGGTGTCTTTGAGCACTGTCATTTTGCACATGGACTAAGATCTTCATTTCTGCCTGCAGTGTCCACTGGTTCCTGCTACACCTGCGTATAGGAGTGATCACCCTTGGAGTCCAGCGGTACTTTGCAGTAGTCGGACTTTCTATTGCCTTGCTGAGTTTTGTACTGCAGATGAGCCTGTATTATATTTCCTCGTCTTGTCAGAATACGTTGCCTGGTTTGTGGATGCTTTTCATACGACTGATGGTAAGTACAGTCTCTATCCATTGTCTCCAGTGATCTCAGATTCCTTGGTGACAGTATACCTTCCAAGTGCTTTACTTTGGTTTTCAATAGATTTTCCCAGTCAGTCTGTTATTGAGTCTGTGTATTGTTGAATGCACTTTTGCCTCAAAGTATCTTGAGTAGTTAACATTTTTAGGCAATGAGACACTGATTGATCTGTTCACAGCCTCACATTTCTGCGTCTTTGTGTTCAGGTGCAATCGTTCTACAACATCACAGATGAGTTCCATTTTCGGGATTTCTAGTAGGATATTCTGATCATTTTTTTTATCATGTTTAGATGAATCACTTGATGAGAACCCAGATATACTGATCGTATCCATCAACTGTTAGTACTTCCTCCCCACAGACCTTTGAATAATGCCGACATTTCTTGCACCACCCACCCACCCCCCACCCCCACCCCCACCCCCGAATAACAGCGCAGAGTGGCATCCAGTACTTGGGGAAGTTGACATTTAATATTTCTAACACCACCATCATTGTCTTCCATCATTCGTTTGAAGATCAAACTGCAGAGTGCTTAAATATCTTGGCTGGGAATTTTGTTTGAGCCCGGAAATATGTTTTCAATACATATTGTAGAATTACACCATTTGAACTGTGAAAGACCCACATGAATAGGGTCTGACACTCGTTCTACTTCCCACATTGGAGGTAGAGTGTTGTAAGCATCTTGGAAGCCAGCAGCAGCCTGTGCATCTCCGTTATCCTCAGTATCAATACCTATTATGTGGTTTTGTTAGAAAATCCAAGAGACAAATCACAAATACAAGTGTTAACCAAATACATAGGAACACCTTGGCTGAATTACGCATACGAGAATGCCACTCAAACATCACATGCTTATGTACTCATCCATTTAAACCCTTTCACTCGATTATTTGAGGTTTTGTACCATTCTGTTTCACAGTTGGTTCCATGAAGACGGTCCTGCCATTTACATGTCGCCTTTGTGTCTGTCTATAAACCTATAAAAACATCATTCACTTTGTTTCTGTCTGAAATGTTATTCAGCATGGCATCCTTTGAAACTCATCCTAGGCTAGGTGCTCGGCATTAAGAGGTTAGTGTTAGGACTGGTAGACCTGGTGCCAGGATAATGTGACTGGGTGTCACGGAATTGTATAAATCCCTTTATTTATTAAATACATTATTAGGGTGTCGTTGTTCATGTACAACGATACCCGAGGGTGATTTATGTATATTGTATAATATTTCGAAACAGTGAGTTCGGTTCATCCTATGCTGCATGTGCGAAGTGTTTTCGATGATCAGAACCATATTTTCAATTTCTGCTTCTCTCACACTTGTTGCTGACATTGCGAATATCACGTTCATTCGTTTGTTTGTTTGAAAGTTTCATTTCTGACTCAGTGAACTTATCCACATTGCTAACTTTATGTCTATACTTTCAAATGGACGAAACAGATTGTTTAGTTCATTCACAAACAAATCTGATCAACCAAACCCTAAATGTCTACTATATCCCCTTGCAGGTCCGAGGTTGTAGAATTGGCCGACGTGTCCTCACTACGTGTCGTAAGAGGTGACTAAGTAGAGGCAACCTGTTTGCCTTTGGTTGCGACTCGTGTCGGGGGAGGAAAGGATCCTGGTAGTTGAGCAGAGGCTATCCAATGCAATACACTGCTTTGTCCTCTACTTCTTCTAGACGGGTGGTCGGGATGGGCCCGGTCTCGACAAATCGGCTGGTGACGCCGAACCCTAGGAAGTCTTTATTTACTTGCTTACTTTCTTTATTTTTCTCCTTGTATCTCTCTTTATACCACCGTTGCCCCTACAGTCTATCCCTTTAGCTTTCCCTTTCCCAAGTCTTAGAAGACTTCCTAGAATGCGGTGGCTTAACGGGTAAATCGGGAGGTAATTTTACCGACTGAGTATAACATCTGTGTATCCCTGGCACTTGAAAAGTGTCCCCTTGTTGGGCTCCATGGAGGACGGGGAGCACTGGTGCTAAATTTTAAACAAACCAACATGGATAATTCCAAAAAATCAAAACAAACGATCGAAAACTGTATCTGACTCGGATGACGAACCATGTAATGTGGAGTCATTTCCATGCTTCATGGTTATACAGTTTAAAGATGCCTCAAAACCGCTTGCCGCTCTCTCTCCGTTTGTGATTGAAAAGACAATTACGGGATCGATCGGCACACTAAAAAGTGTTAAAAAGTTGAAATCGGACTGCCTTCTGGATTGAGTGCGAGCGACGAGGTCAAACAGAAAATATCAAGAAAATGAAAACTTTCTTTGATATTCCAATGACCTCATTCGCTCACACAACATTCAATACGTCCAAAGGCGTGATTCGCTGTCGTGATTAGCTGGAGTCAGCGACACAGATATCATTGAACGGATGAAAAACGAAGGTGTCACTGCAGTCTGTACAATACGTATTAAACGTAAAAACAATCTGCAGGACACCAACACCATTGCACTCACCTTCAACGAACCAACAGTACCCAGAGTGGTCAAAGTTGGCTTTTTGCAAGTGAAGGTTGAGATATTCATACCAAACCTCCTTCGATGATGTAAGTTTCAGAAATATGGCCATCATGAAGACCGATGCTCAAAAAGCCAAATATGTGGCCGATGTGGAGACCATTTTCATCAGAAATCTAAGTGTAGAGCAACTCCGCATTGTGTTAACTCTGGAAAGGAGCACCACGCCAATTCCAAGGATTGTGATAACTGGAAACAGAAGAAGGAAATACAAAGTGTAAAGTACACATCTAACATTCCCTATCCAGAGGCCAGGAAACTTGTACAGGCAAAAACATCCCTTCCTGGCCCATCCTTCTCCACTGTAGTGAAAAACGATCCCAAAACAACGAAGGACGCTCAAACTCAGACCGATCCACCCGATTCACCATCAAGCTCTAACACACCCTATTACCAAGCACAGAAGAACACGGCATCTACTCAAACAACTTTCAATAATACCCCACCACCGAAATCACCAAGGAGTAAAAACAGATCTCAAGGAAATAGGCAGCAAAAGGGGTCAGATGACCCCATTAAACTCTATAATAGGTTTGGAGACATTGAGAGTATGGATGCAGAAGAAACTGCTCCATGTGCTCAAGGTGGCTCCAGACCTACCAACAAAAAATCACCCCCGTACTTCGTCCAGACAAATAACCACACAGATTGCTTCCGCGAAATGTCTAACAATCTCCACTTTAAACTTATAATGAAGAACACCATCATACAATGGAAATATCGAGGACTTAAAGCCAACTACAATAATATTCTTCTGCTTTAAAACGAACATGATCCTGCAGTACTATGACTTCAGGAAACATTTTTGAAAGATACAGATACCATCACACTTAAAAACAACTCCTGTTTAACACCTCCTTTTAAAATGTTGACAGGGCCTCAGGAGGAGCTTCTGTTCTTGTGAACAATAGAGTCCCTCATAGCGTCATCCCTTTAAACACAAATTTGCAAGCCATTGCTTTAAGTGTCACTTTACATTGAGTGATTACCTTTTGTTCTATTTACAGACCACCAAACACCAACCTACTACCAAATGAATTAGACAACCTTGTTCAACAACTTCCTACGCCATTTATTTTACACGGGGATTTTAATGCCCATAACATTTTTGGGGATCAAATCACATAAATGATAAAGGCCACAAAGTAGAAGACTTCATTTCTAGACACGATTTGTGTCTATATAACACCAAATCTCTGATGTACTTACACCCAGGAACGGGCACATACACGTGTATCGATTTGACAATTTGTTCTCCTTCGCTGCTTTTGGACTATGATTGGAAAGCCGCTGATGACCTTCAGTGATCACTTTCCAATCTCCCTTGAAAATATTAACTCTACAATTGATGACGCAGTTCCACAATGGAATATAAAGAAGGCCGACTGGGCTAAGTTTGAAACACTTTGTAAAACTAGGCTGAATGAGGATACCCTCTTCAACGTTAATGACCCTATTCAGCATTCACTTCTATTTTTATCGAGATTGCAGAAGAATCCATTACCAAATCCTCACCGAACTGTAAAAGAACCCAAAAGCCTTAGGTCACTAAAGAATGTAAAGAAGCCATCAGACAATGCCGAGAAGCATTGAGAAAATTTAACAATCACCTGACGCCCGCAAATTTAAGTAAATACCGTATTCTCCGGGCCAAAGTTCGCCGCACGATCAATGAAAGCAAACGAGCATTATGGAAGAAATGTTTCTTCTTTAAACTTTCGTTCTCCTATTAAGGAAATTTGGGACACTATCCGCAAAATAAATGGAAAGAGAAAACACAATTATCTCCGGCATCTGAAACTGAACAATAACAATTTTAGTTCAAAATGTGACATAGCAAATATTCTTGCTGACAGTTTCTGGATTAAAAACTCAAAAAGAAAAGTCACGTTTAAAATTCACATCCAACAACTTGGAAAGTTATAACCAACTGTTCTCACTATTGGAGCTTATGGAGGCTTTAGACAAGGCCCATGATACATCCGCTGGGCCTGATGAAATACATTACCAGTTTTTGAAACACCTTCCAGAATCATCATAAACATCTCTTTTGAAAATCCTCAATGATTTATGGATTACTGGTAATGTACCTAAGATTTGGAAAGAATCAACAGTAACACCAGTTCCCAAACCAGGTAAAGATAGCGCAGATCCTTCTAACTATCGGCCCATTGTGTGTGCAAAACAATTGAACGAATGATCAATTCTAGGCTTGTGTGGTACTCAAAAACTAACAATTTAATGTCTCCTTTCCAAAGTGGCTTTTGTTATGCCCTTAGCATCAATGATCATCTGGTTAGACTGGAAACATTTATTCGCGACGCATTTATCAAGAAGGAACATTTAGTGGCGGTTTTCTTTGATTTAGAAAAGGCCTATGACACGACGTGGAAGTACGGGATACTAAATGACCTGCACGGTCTGGGTCTAAAAGGCCGTTTGCCCTCTTTAATATCAAACTTTCAGATAGAGAATTCAAGGTACGAGTGGGCTCCACCCTCTCTGATATTCACGAGCAAGAGATGGGTGTGCCCTAGGGCAGTATTTTATCTGTGACGCTTTTCAGCATCAAAATCAACAGCATCACCAAGTGTTTGGCTCCTTGTGTGGATTGCTTCTTATACGTTGATGATTTTCTAATATGTTATCGATCAAAGTACATGCATACAACTGAAAGACAACTACAGAAAAATATCAACAAGATTCAAAATTGGGCCAGTTCTAACGGTTTCAAATTCCCGAAATCAAAAAAGGAATGTATGCATTTCTGTCAGTTACGAAGACATCATGATGAACCTAAACTCACGCTGGACGGAACACCTATTCCAGTTATTGAGAAAACAAAGTTTAGGTATTATATTCGACAAAAAACTGACTTTCATTCCACACCTAAAGAACTTGAAAGCTAAATGCTTGAAATCTCTAGATCTACTTAAAGTAGTAGTTCATACTGACTAGGGTGCTGATAGACAAGTCATCCTCAATTTATATAGAACGTTTATTCGCTCCAAACTGGACTATGGTTGTGTTGTTTATGGTTTAACTAGGAAGTCATATTTGACGATGCATGACCCAATTCATCGTCAAGGAATACGACTCGCTTTGGGAGCATTTAAGACATCCCCGTGTGAAAGCCTTCTCGCTGAAGCGAACGAACCACCTTTATCACATCGTAGAGAAATGATTTCCGCACAGTATGCTCTCAAATTAAGATCAAACCCTCTGAACCCTGCTTTTTCGGCTGTTTTTCAACCCAAATACGAAACCTTGTACGAAAATAAACCAAACGCCATACCTTCCTTTGGCATTAGAATATTATCCAGCCTTGACCGTACCAAAATTGATCTTTCTAAAATTCTGAAAACGTCCATCTCCGAAACACCTCCCTGGCTACTTAAACAACCAAAAGTACTTTTTACGCTACACGATGCAAAAAAAGTCTGAGACAAACCCTTCTATCTTCCACATCTCGTATCATGATCTCACCGAATTTAAAAACTACACAAGAATTTATACTGACGGATCAAAGGATGAGGAAAAGGCTGCTGCAGTCTTCGTTAGTGGAAAACACAGATCACAAGTTCGCTTACCAAATGGTACATCATTTTCTTCAGCCAAAGTCAGAGCAATAAACCTTGCTCTGCAATATATCGAAAACAAACGTATTTTATACAGCATCATCTTCTCCGACTCACTGTCAGTACTTCAGTCACTACACAATAGAAAACTGGAGAACCCATTATTAACCAATATTCTCGTCAAAAATACTGAGCTGAGTACCTGCCACAATATAGTATACTGGTGGTTATCCAGCCATATTGGTATTAAAGGTTATGAAAAAGCAGATCGCGCTGCCAAAATAGCACTATTCCTCGAACCATCTGATTTTAAAATACCGTATACTGATTTTAAACTTAGTATCAAAGAGTCTTTACGTTAGATGTGGCAGGCATCATGGAATGATGCAGTGAATAATAAACTTCAACGCCATCAAAATAACCCTTTGGGAAGATGGACTCCTTCCTACAGAACCATCCGTAGGGAGAAGGTAGTCATTGCAAGAATTAGAATTGGTTATACTTACATAACCCACTCCCACGTACTAAAAAGCGAAGACCCACCAGAGTGCGTTTCTTGCAATGAACCATTTACTGTTAAGCACTTTATGATAAGACCTCCAACCTACGCGCGATCAGTACTACAATGTGCATGACATGAAGGAACGTTTTGATACAGTCAGCGTGACTTGTATTATAGAATTCCTGATGGAAGTAAACATTTATTCTAAGCTATAATTTTTATACCATCTTGAGTATTTTTATGTAATGTATATACCTTCCCTTTTTTCAATAACTTTTCAGCTGCCTTTATTAACATACACCATTTATATTCCCCGTTGATCGTGAAGCTTTATATCTTACCGTTACCATCTTGTCATTTTACTTTCAACTACTTGGTTTTGATATCGCTGGTCGATATGAAACCTTTTATCATTTTTAAATGATCATACACATAACATTTTGTATGGCGCTAAATAGCCCAACAGTGCTGGTGCGCCGTAAAAATACAATCAATCAATCAAACGTCTACTATATGAGTGTAACATGGTTTGTTTACAAAATAGTTCCTAATACACTATACTATTTGTAGGCACATGTTTCGTGCAAGTGCATGCAATATCAAGGTGTTCAGTATCGTAAAATACTGCACCATTCTGACAATGGAAAGTTAACAGAGACAAAAATGGGCATATAGTAATCATATTTACCACTTTTAAAGTTAGGGATGCCTTTAGATTGGTTCTAATTAGGATATGGATTATTAATAGAATAGAACTGAACAGAGACTTTGTTCCTTCGTGTTATTCTTAATTTGTACGTTTTCTGAACTAAATGTTTAATTGACGTGATGACATCCTAAGTTTACTGAATGCTTGTATCCAGTAGATTCATTCATTGTGTGTATTGATCGCAACTGTATGCTTGCCTGAATAAGTACACTACGGGGAATTTGTTTCTACAATCAAGGGAAAGTATCAAAGGCTGGTGTTTTTTGTCCTTTATTGGTAACCTTTTTGGGCACTTCCATCAATTCGAGACTGTTCCCACCCCCATGATTGGTTCACTCACAATGGGTAGAATTACGTCAATAAAAACATCTGGTGTCGACGCAAAGATCTATGACCTTAACTGAACATATTCAGTTATATATGGATTTGACATCGTGGAAGACAAAAATAACATCACATCACTTGATCAAACAATATCAACAATGAAAGAGCATCTTTTAGAGCTATTAAATATGCTCTAATGCTTGCAATGAGTAACCGGACGCTTTACCGTAAAACACATAGTGTGTTGTATGCAACAATAATGGTCAAAAGGAGGCAAATGGTTGACTGAAGGCATGTTCTGTGAAGTCCAGGAAGAAATCCTGGGAAAAAATGGAGTTTGGATAAGACAGCTACTAAGATTCTTGTTAATCGACAACAAGATTTTGCTCACAGAGCTAATATTATTATGGCAGCGAGGGTCTCGCGTGAGGCAACCATAGTAGTATCATAATGGGCATGTTTTGAGACAAAACTTACCTATGATGGCTTCCCAACCCGTGAGCCCCTCATGTGGCTTCCACGCAGACTCATGCAGGTTTGAGAAGCAAAGCTTCCACGCATGCATGCAAGTGTGCAAACAATCCTCAGTGGGAAAAAGTTATGGGGAACTGGAAGGGGTTCTTGGTCGAGAGATCTGATAGGCAAGCATGGTCTTAGAACCCATTCTGATACTGCTTACTATAAGTCTATTGAAATATTACTTACTATCAAAATGTTAAAAGAATTTAGCTTTCAACAGTTTTGTTAAACCTATTGTTACTGTTCAGTTTGGAAAGCCTCACTCTCACGTATTACAGGATGAACTTATAAAATTCCAAAATCAAGGAGCCATATCTGTTATATTAAATGATGACTATATTTTGTGACCTCAGTACTTCAAAAGTTGTTTTAGAAGCCATTAAACCATTGTAGATTGGAAAACAAATGAATACATTTTTCAGCAAGATTTAAAATATAATATACCACACCCACACAGTAACACACACAGTAGCACACCCACACACCGTAGCACACCTTCCCACCCACCCACCACCCACACACAGTGGCACACACACAGTAGCACAAACATACACACAGATACACAGTAACACACACAAGAAATCAGCATAATTATAACTAGGAAATCTGTAATACTCCAACGGATTGTTGCAAATTCAGTTTTGTCCTCTACTACCATCTACCACACATATTTTACTTTTCAGATATCAGTTCAAGCTTGCTCCACAATTTTGTTTAGAACATAAATTTTGTTACGTATCGGCTCGTTCAAAAGTAAGAAAATAAATGAGTGAAGACAACAAGCTTTGTAAGTTTTAACAAAAATAATTTATTTCCCTAGAAAACACGGTGAAAAGGTGAACATAAGAAATAGGACTTACGGTTTGTGAAGAAAATCCAAACATTTATCCTAGTACTGAAATAATACAAGTCCTATCACTAAATAATTTTAACTGGATCCAGGTTCGAATCTTGATGACGTTCCAAGATGAAGGACGATGACGTCAGGTGAAGTCTTTACACAAATGTCCAGAATTTCACGTTGAACCACAATTTGTACTGTACTATTCCAATTTAGAATGAATTTCACTGGATGGCTTTGTCCTAAACCACTTATGTAGTTCTCCAGGGAAAAATAAATTATTATTTAAAAAGTAGATGAACTCCTATAGCTGTCATCTATAACAAAACAATCTCGAGTTCTACAGATGTAAAGAAAAATAAACTCTTTCCAGCACAAGAAAAATAATACCTTCTTCTCAAGGTATAAGAACGACTCTAACTATTTCACAGGAACCTAAGTGTTTAAAAACCAACCTAAGACGTCATTTCATGCACACACACGAAGAACGCGTGGTTATTTCGCAATAAACAATGTCATTTCACGTGGGGCAGGAAATGACTTTGGCAATAACTAATTGTTTTCGCGTAGTGGTTACTTAAATCGACAAACCATGGCATGCAAAAATCGTGCCCATGCGAGTCATATTTACGTTCTATATAAATACGATGTTTCTTTCAAAAATATCAGATCCCGTGAACATAATCATCATCATAATAAAATATAGTGATACAAAAATGAAATAAAAAGAATTCAAATTTTAACACACAAGTAATTAAACTACATGGTCGTAACAGTCCATAATAGATTCACAATTTATCAAATTTCTTTGTAAAGCCAATCAACGCTGATATTTCAAGTTAAAAATAAAGTTTTAAATTTCTTTATCAAACGCTTTTCAAGCTAAAATAATTAAATTAAATTATTACATGCACTTCTATTAGTACCACACCATTAAAACAAATGATCATTGTGATCTACATTGTAAATTTTAAAGATTTAGGTCATGTATATTTACTCATTGATGCATATATCTTTTTCTACCTATGTAATACATGAAATCATGAAAGTTTGTGAGGTGTGCATATTCAAAAGTAGGTTGCCATAACCAATATTTCATGCTTTGCGTACCACACCGGTAAAAATACAGTGACCTACATTTCACATTCTTCTGGTTCAGATTGAGTTTGTATCTAGATCATGACCAGCAGCAGGGAGGATAAACGGACTAATTTTATTTGCGAAAATAAAGCTTCTTACGAAGGGTGAAAAAATACAAGCGTCAATAACGCTAAAGCAGGGAGGGTGAACAGACCAAAATTTATTTGCGAAAAAAAAAAGCTTCCTACGGAGGGTGAAAAACTACAAGCGTCACTGAGACCTCTAACCGGGGTATTGTTTTGTGTGTCAAATATATTTACCAGGGGGGAGTCCCCTTGCCGTGTGACTTGACAGTATCAAGGGTGTAAAAAGAAGTAATGGTTAGGTGGCGTAATTAAATCATTATTATATCAACAATAACGCTAAACACGGAATCTCGTACAGCTAAACTAGCTTGACACCGACTACAGGCAATTAAGAAAAATCTCCCCGTTCGCGATTGTCAAGTAGCAACTTCAGGCGCGTCAGGAGTCTCAGATGGAATTTACAGAAGGTGCAGAACAGTTATTTAAACCAATTGTCGAACCAACCAAGAAACTTGTTGCAGGCAACTGAGGCAGCACAAAAAGCTCTTGAGACATTACCTGTTGATATTGCTGGCCGTCTTCGAGCAACTCGACCACCACCCCGGCAACCTCCTCAACCACAACCGCCTCCAAAAGTTAGAACCAACATTACAGATAAATTTACGCCTGAAGGTATTGCCGCTATCAAGGACCCAAACCAATTAATTAATATCGCCGCGTTTGAATATGGTGATAGAGATAGATATGTAAAACCCGAATATGTTAAAACTCTAAAATCTGCCGATTGGGCTACGGATATCTATCATGCCGCTGCTGATATTCCCCACATCAAATCTGAGGAACATTTTTATCTGTTTAGCATTTTTAACCAGGCAGTAAATGAGTATATTGAACAAACAAAACAAGAAAGGAGACGAAGAGAAGAAGACATGAAGATGCAACTTAAAGAAGTTGACAAAAAAGGAAACCAACCTTAATAACAAGTAAGAAAAAAGCAGACGAAACAACAAGTAAAGAAAAAGAAAAATGGTATGATAGAGATCCTGGCCGCGGTGCCACTAGAAGTGGTATTGCCACTCAAGGAAATCGCCTTGCTAAACTTTGTCCTAGTAACTTCTTTGCCGATGTTGAACGACTAGAAATTCTTATTGGCGGAAGACGAGCCGGTGATAATTCCTCAGAAATCATTAATGAAGCAGCTGCTATTTGTCAGAGATTATTTACAGGCTGTATCATGGACATTAATTTTTATCGGTCCCGCATTGTTGAAATCGTTGATGATTACCGCAGTGACTGAGTGTATGTAATTAGATCAGTGACGAGAAAATAAGATGATTATACATAATGCTCAACGTGAACCTGTAATGGTCAGGGTGATAAATTCGCGATTACCAACATATAAAGTGATCTACGGAGATGGACACGGTGATGTTGTTCACGGTTTATTCAGAAGGATAGCTCCAAAAGCAATTCCGATTGCAAAGCACATGGGAATGAAAGCTATTGACGTTGTACGTGATAAAGCTATAGGTGCTGTTGGTGATGTTGCTAGTAAAGCATTCTCAGCAATCAAGAATAGACTAGCACGATTAATACGCAGACCGCCAGCGGTCCGACCTCAGCCAGTAAAATTACCCAGCACAGAAGTTATGCCTGCAAATATTAGTAAAATAATAAATCAAGCTGCAAATCAAAAACTAGCAGAGTTGGCTGGTGTACCCCTGTAGGAAAAAGAAAAAATGTAGCTGCTAGTCTGATAGTAGGAAGTGGGCTTCGTGTTAGACGATAACAAATATAAATAATGTTTAAAAGTGTATCTGATCCCGCATTCGACATGGATGCTCCAGTCCTCAAAAATTAATCGGTAAGTGATTATCAGTATTATTCGTATTATGCACGAGAGCCAAATCAGCGTGGCAAATTGAGCTGCAAGTTAGGATACCAACAGATATTTCTTACCCGCTGAAGCATTTATTGAAGTAGAAGGTAAAATTTTTAAAACAGATGTTAATAATGGCGTAATGGCATTGTTCAACAGTGTCACGTATAGCATCGATGGAAGAAACATTGAATCATACCTGGAAAACGTCGACGTTGCCACGATGATATTGGTTCTAGCAAGATATTCCGATGATTATTCAAGATCAGTTGGTCCGGCAATGATGCTTGTGAAGGATACTTCTGACCACCCCAACAACATACATTATAATATAAGACAACCAAGAAACAATGCCAACACCGCTGACGTCGATATGTGGCCGGTGGTTCATGGTGCTAATCCAGAATTCAACTAAGGATTCACAGCACGTCGATCAATGCTGAAATATGGAAGTGGAAGATTTTTATGTGCAAGTCCACTGTCACATATCTTTGGATTTTGCAGAAATGTCAGAAAGGTCATTTTCGGAGCCAAGCATACAGTTGTACTTGTACGAAAGGCTACGGACGATGATGCAGTCTGGCGCCCTGCTGGTGATGCAGGTAAAGTAATATTGACAAAACTTTCATTGTGGATGCCAACATTCATACCATCACTCGCTGAAGAACAACGGTTATTTTCTCTTATGGATCAAGGTGGTAAATCAACATTTTCATGTTTGACGATGACCACAGATAGTGTTCAAAGTACAATGGTTTATTCACATGGCAGATAGCATCACAGCAAGTTGCCTCTGTACCGCAACATATATTTGTTGCTTTACAAAATACTGAACGAGTAAACTCACAAGAACGCAACACAATATTTGACAAACTTGGTGCTACTGAAGTTTCATTGAGAATAAACGGACATCAAGAACCAGCTGAGGACATAATACTGAATTTTGATAACAATCATGTAGCACGTGCATATCATCGTTTCATGACATTCATTGGATGTGATCAAAATGTGGATTCTGGTCTACAAATATCACAACTAGATTTTACAGCGTTGTATCCGATTTATTACTTTTCGCTGGAACATTTGGATTTATTTAGGTAATCTGTCGTTGATATATACTTTCGAGCTCGTGTGGCAAGAGGTACTTTTGCTAGTTACAGAGCAATAGCTGTTATACTCTCAGACAAAACAAAGCTACTTGAAGGTGTTGGTTGATGAATGAGAGTTATTGATGCCCCAGTGATAAATATGTAATCGGTCCCAAGTGTACGATCAGTAATTAAATCACTCATGATATTATAATGTCATATCATCATGTTAGTGTTACTCTGACACCTGGTCAAATTAAAAAGCTACAATCAGCATCGAAGAAGAATTCTGGAATAAAAATATCGTTGAAATCAGCACAGATCGCAGGTGGTCCAAATAAACTATCACTGACGGAACGTCAGCTCAAGCATTTCAATGACGCCAAACGATCAAAGACCGGCGTTAGACTTAATCTTTCTGCGGGTGCCATTAAAGACATTGCCAAGACGGGTGGTATATTTCCACTTATTGCAGCTGTACCAGCGTTGATAGCCGCTGCAGCCCCAGCTGTTGCAAAAGCAGCTGCACTTAGTGCTGTTGGAACCGTCGCTGGGATGGCATAAAAAAGCAACAGTCCAAGGACTAAAGACTTTCAAAATAAAAGGACCTTCCAAAACTGGAAGGGGTCTAAGACTGCCAGGACTGTACTCCATTCTTGGTACGGTCGAGGTCTAAAGCTTCCCAGGACACTTCGCTAAACATGATTCCCATGTCCAATTTTGATTTACTTGATGCTGCTAAAAATATTAAACATCAAAAACTTCAGAGGTGTTTTATGCGTGATCAGTTACCAAAACAACCAAACAATGTTGAAACTGGTATCATTAATATCGATGAAAGTTCTGGCCCAGGTACTCATTGGGATGCATATGCGATTGATCTACGTGGAGTTGTTTAATTTCCTTTGTATGGGTTGGCACCACCAAAAGAATTTTTAAAATATGTCGGCGGACTTCAAAACACTCCCGTCTGGTATTTAACATTTCCAACACAGACAATAACTTATCTGTCAATATGTGGCCGTGAAGTACTCGCTGTGCTCGACGCTGTGTCAAGGTCCCTAACACCGCCTCATAAAGTCGTACACGAGTATTAGTGGTCGTTTTAAACAGGACTTTGTGTAATATACAATGGTTGATATTTACGGAAGATCTGCTCGAGGCAAGCCCCAAGGTGACTTGTCCAAATATGCAACTCTTGACGAGGTCAGGGACGAGTTCTCTAATCTTTTGAGTCTCGCAAATGTGGACCAAAATGAAGTTGTTGTTTTTTCAGGATAAACAAGGACGGTTAATGACGAGTAATATCCCGCCGACAAATATTATTCTGCGGGTTCCAGATGCGACCGATGATCACATTGTGGTGTTTGCTACAAACCATAAAATTAAAAATTCGGAGGAATCAATTCTAACGCTCATGGAGGGGAATGCTGGACGAGTCAGAAGAATCGTAGATATTATGCATGGCGATCTCAACATGAGCAGAAAAACAATTATTAATGTGAGAGAACCAAAATCAGACGATGATGTGGCAACAAAAAAATACGTGGACAACAATGGCGCCACAATCAGAATTGAGATCAGTAAATATGTTGCTAAAACTGGCGATGCGATGACTGGCAATCTCAACATGGCTAATAATAAAATTACTGGTCTTGGAGAACTAGAATCAAACGATGACGCTGCAACGAAGAAATACGTAGACAATAGCAACATCCCGATGATGACTTCGTTAACGACAATCAATGATGGAATGACCACGTTTAGATCTGAATATGCTAATCATATAATCGCGTTTGCAAATTTTCGCAGGAACACAAATAGAATCATTAATGAATTTTTTGGGAATCCAGCAGTCATCGACATTAAACTCTCTGACATTAAAAAGATTACCGATGGTGTGGTATATACGGTAGCGTCTGGATCAGCATTATGGACACTACTCAATAAATCCATCAAACATCGCGCTAAGGTTACCGGCAAATACAGGTTCTCAGTACTCGGCGCTACAACATTTACAATATCTACCACAATTTCACGGCTTTATCCAGTTAGTGAATCTTCTGCCTCCATGTTAGTGATATGGGAGCAAAACGACGAGTAAACATTCGTGGTGGAACCCGGAGAAAAAGACTTAGGCGTGTTGTACTATTGGTGTATTGAATTCGTCGCCAGTATGTCACTCACTTCGAGTGTTCCTATTATATACATAATGAATCAATCAATTGACGTTCAACGTTTTAGATACGAGCAAGTGTGTTCGTGGCATACCCAACTGAAAAATATCACTGACGAATATACAGTCAAACAAAACAAACAACAACAAAAAAAAAAATACCGCAGATTTGTCGTTGTAACTGACATAGTTGTATACTCTGCATCCGCGATAGTCGCTGGAACAGTAACGGTCATCGGCGCATTATCGGCCAAATACGTGAGAGCACCAGTTATAGGAATTGGTTTTTCAGTTGTAACCGGCATTGCTGATA
Organism: Megalonaias nervosa; assembly: GCA_016617855.1. Lineage (NCBI taxonomy): Eukaryota > Metazoa > Mollusca > Bivalvia > Unionida > Unionidae > Megalonaias > Megalonaias nervosa. The sequence continues at coordinate 87,513 of JAECUM010092977.1, read as the reverse complement.
TTCTTAATATCATCGCAAAAGACTATCAACGTGCACGGGTAATAAATTACACGAATATACAACGTTGCTATCAGCGGCAACACGCGCACACGCCAAATTATCATCATTGATATCATCAGGTATCAACGATTGAATAATATCAGATCAGGAATTCGAAGAAATGATTAAGATTTACTATGAAGCATCTGGAAATCCAAACCCAGCAGCAGACGACAAGGACACTGTCAAGAACAAAGACAGAGATTTAGATCTCCCTTGATTTAAATAATAATGTCACAAGAATTGCTGCTACAGATCGTCGCTAATACAACACCACCAACAACCACGATGATATCAGCGAGCTCAACCAAGCCTGAGTTTGACGCTATCTTGCCAACGACGATATCAGCCAAAGAAATAGCACAATCACAATTGCGAGTGTATCACAGCTAGCCAAATACTAGAGCAAAAATCATTCGGTGGGTTGCAAGCAAATAATTCACTGGTATTTGCGTATGAAAAAAAAAAACCGATGGAACACCAGACTGTAATGTTGTGGGCATACCTACGGTCAGTTATCAAATCGAACAGATCAACGATGAGTCTCAGCGCAGAATCAAATCTATCACAGGAAAAGAATCTAAGATCGCTATCACGGTTCACGAACCAACGTTATCAGCCGCTTTAGAAATATCAACGCCTGACTACGCCGTCGATATATATCAGTCGTCGATCCGAACTGTGTTAGGATGGCCAGAAGAACAACCTCCGGCGCCGACATCACCACCCCAGTATCAACACGGTGATTATGTCTCAGACAAGAAAATATTTTTAAAACTTTCAGAGTATCGGAAAACTCATCCATGGAAATACGTGGTAAAAGTTGACATAGAATCCGATGAAACACCTACTTATGTTGAATTTGGCGGTAAAAGACTTCCTAGATTATCAAGAACACCATATATCTTCAACGACGATAAAAATCCAATTATCGAAGAACCGTTTATTAATTCTTTCGCTGATGAAATCAGAAATGATCACCATATTATGTCCTCGAATCTGTGGCGGTTGTTTCAAAGTTATGTGCAGGAGTATCCAAACGACAATCTGAAGAACCAAATCATTGAAACGGTACAACACTTAAATCAGGTTGCGACCGACCTCAAGTATGCCAATCATGTTATTATTGGAATAGTATTCGTTGATCAGAAAATTTCAGAAAGAGAAAAACTTAAACCATTATTTCTTAAACACTATAAGGTAACCAGTGGAAATTTACCAACATTAAACTTCCCGGACTTAACGACGATGAACGAAAAAAAAAAACAGTTAACGATATTATCGATGAATATTTTCCAGCGATACAACAATCATGGAGAAAAGATATCTCCTCCTCTGAATATTCTAACCCATAATAATAATCCAGATGGCGGTGGTCGCCATATATTACCAGGTGTTGTCGCTATCACAATGACCATATCTTGTATGTGATGCTATCGATGGCAGCTATCAAATAGATCTTGAAAAATTCAGGCAGGCACAGCAGGGATATATTTATACACATTCACCCCTGAAGTTCCACCTGGATTTTTGATTGTGTTAGGACCAGTCAATCCGGTTTATCTACGATGTCATAATCCGCTGTTGTCACGGATACATTTCAAATTTACTGACCAGAGCGGATACCTGCATGATTTAAGAGATGAATCGCTTACAACAAGTTTTTATGTGAGATCGTGACCTCACTGATTTTTGTGAAATCTCCTAAAAGCAGAATCACAATAAATATTATAATCAAAATAAAAATAAATATTATATTCAGAATAAAAATAAAAATATTATAATCTGAATCAGAATTAAAAAGTGACTCTGAATCTGAATAAAAGTAAATATTATAATCAGAATCAGAATAAATACAAAAATATTATAATCTGAATCAGAATAAAAATAAAAATAAATCTGAATAAAAATATAAATAAACCTGAATCAGAATCGGAATGAAAATAAAAATAAATATTATAATCAGAATAAAAATAACAATAAAATAAAAATAAATCTGAATAAAAATAAAAATAAATCAGAATCTGAATAAATATAAAATAAATATTATAATCAGAATCGGAATAAAAATAAAAATAAATCAGAATAAAAATAAAAATAAATCGGAATAAAAGTAAATCTGAATCAGAATTTTAAAAAATAAATATTATAATCAGAATAAAAATAATAAAAAAATAAATCTGAATCAGAATAGAAATAAAAATAAATCTGAATCAGATTCAGAATAAAAATAAATCTTAATCTGAATCAGAATAAAATAATTTGAATCAGAATAAAATAAATCTGATTACAAATAAAAATAAATCTGAATCTGAATAAAACTAAAACTAAATATTATAATCAGAATTAGATTAGAACTCTGATAATCGGGGGAATAATAGCCAAACGCGCGCTATTATTCGATGTTACAACTCTCGCTTTCACTTTTACAATTGATCAAGGTGTTTATAATCGTACATAATCTTTTTCAACTTTTTTTTTGTTTCGTATTCGCGTGACAACTCTGATCTAATTTTTTCAATCGATATATTTATTTATCGATCTCAGTCCCTCCACTCGGAAATGAAAAATCTTGCGTTGAATATACCGATGATGTTGAACAATTACTCGGTAATTGTTCTACCGTTCCGTCAGTTGCTGCTCACTTTGCTCAGGAGAAAAATTCATGGAAACCGACAAGATCGCAATTTCTGTTCGATGTGCAGCTAAGCTGCTGAGAATACGGACACGGCTGGTTGTGGAATACTAAATACGATTATAAGGATATTATCTCCGTTGATATAGTTGCATGTTATCCTTGAAGTTTTCTTGGAATGGGAGAGTGTTCTGAATATTTTAAGAGATTTGGACATCCAACACACGAAATGACCAGAGTTGCGATAAATGGACCCTTGCCAGATTTTGATTTAACTGGATTTGCGTGTATTGAATCGTTTGAGTTTACGGAAAATCTCCATCCGATTGTTTATGTTTGGTTTGGTCATCATTTTAGCGAACGCGGTTGGGCTCCAAGAGTGCTATTACGATAGATACTTGATGCTGGAATTTTAGCATCGTTAACTGTAAGTGAAGCAATAATATCGTATCGTCCACAGAAACAAGTCTGCTTACCAAAACCACCTCCTGACGATGTCAGGGCTGAGATACCTGTTCTCGACGAAATCTTTGAGTGTAATCCCGATGAAACTGAATATGAAAATAAACACGCAAAGGATCTCGGCAGAAAAATAATTGGTAAATTTATTCAGGGTGGTTCGTGTGATCATAAACGACATTGCACAAGATTAATCATCGACGATGCCGAACTCGATTTTATAATTACTGATGCAACAGAGAAAGGCACATTTATAAGCCGGAATAATGCTTGCTCGTCGGACGGAACTAAATTAGGTACAATTGTTAGCTACATTGATGGTGAATTACCACAATTTACTCATTTAAGATTCGATGCTCGCGTATGTTTCGATAAATTTATTATAAATTTATTATCGATGATATATAGATTCCTGATACCGCGGTTAGAGTCGCCACAGATTTTATATGGTTGAAAAACATGCGGATTTGTTAAGGATTGGTACCGATGCATCATGGGACGAATGGAGAATAAAAAGAGAAAAAATACTCAGTTATTCCGAATCCGCTGATTATATTCCCGAGGATATTTATTATAAGAATAATCTTATATCAGCGTTGTCATCAGCACCGTCGGTGTATGATCCCTTAGTTAGACATAAAACTGTTTATCTTAACGGGTGCGGTGGTTCTGGTAAAACAACACTTGCGATTGAATTATTTCGGAATTTTGATATGCTTGTTTTGACGCCAACACATAGACTCGCCAGAGAAACGAAAGAGCGAGAAGTGAAATCTCATACTTATCACAGCTTCTTTAGATGGAAAGAAGATGCATGGATTCCTGAACGAATGGGCGAAAAATACATTCCTAAGATCATTTTTTGGGATGAAATATGCACGGTATCTATGGATGTGATTATGTGTGGCGATCATGGTCAACCACCACCTTTTGTTGGATCATCTCCGCATGACTGGCTGAAAACATTCGTAGATTATTATGAGGAACTACTCATAGGACAGGCCTCAGGTGTGAATGTCTATAGATTCTGATGCTTCCCTGCCAGTGTTTGCTTTATCTATCATCACCTTGTTATCATCAAGTGTGAATTTCGCTCATGTCAAATATAATTGCTTTTAGACTCCCAGCTAACTGTCCAATTATAATGCCCCTATTTCAGTTCCCAGTGTTTGAATCATCATCATCATCATCATCATCATCATCAGTCCCGTAGTCTGGTAGACCGTTGGGGCACCACACAAGACCGAACAATCAGCTTCCTCCATTCCTCTCGATTTTCCGTCTTTAAATATGGGATTTCTATATTGTATTGGGCCTAAAAATTGTAGGTCCAAAATAAGATTAGCTGACTGTTGTCGTGATGTGTTTGATTGACAGGCACTCCAAATACATTGTCTGAATAGTTTTGACTTTTACTAAAGAATAATTACAGTTTTATCTTGAAGACATGGAGTATGTAATATAAGAATTCCAAGAGGAAGAAATGGTAAGAATTCTATATTATTTATATTCAGTATTTTGTAGTATTACTGACTCAGTTTATCACATAAATACACCTCTTGTGAGCTTCAGTTATATATATATATATATATATATATATATATATATGTGTGTGTGTGTGTGTGTGTGTGTGTGTTATCAGTATGATTTCACTCTCTGTGCCTGTATCAAATTCTAGCTTTTTGTAGTGACAGTTGGCCAGAACATTATTTCCAACATTCTGGATATTTGATATCAGAGACTGTCAACAGGTTCGGTCCTGTTTGTTTATCTTTCCATGGCTAACTGAGCCTGGACCCGTTTGTGCCCCTGGAATAAGGCACAAATGTTAAATTAATTTTAAACTCTTATCTCTCACCCTTACTAAAACAAGAACAGAGTGGGAGAGCAGGCAGTTTTATAATTGGACTTGGTACTGTAAGCAACACTGGTTTTGGTTTTAGCTTTATTTTACATAAAAGTTGTAGGACCCTTACTTGGTGTTTGTGTGTCCTTTGAACCCGAATGTAACATTTTGGTGGCAGCGGTGCAGATTCCAATATTTCTGTGTGAATTATTTGGAATTGTTCAATACGTTAGAATTGTGTTTGACAATTCTGCAAGCTGTGAATTCAGCGAATCTGTGTTTGATATTAGCAGTGACTGGTTGTACTGTGTGTATAACGTACAGTTGTTGATTGCTAAGTGCAAAGTGTGTATCACTGTAACGAGTGTACACGTATAATCCCAGAAACTCGTAGATAAGAAAAGCTAGTCCAGTGGTTGTGAATACAGTGATAGAATTTACAGTACGTACAAATTGCTTTCGTTATGTCGGTTGCTGGTGACGCCGAAGCTGAGGGAGCAACGGTTGCTTCAGGACGACCACGAAGAAAAGCGGCAGCACAGAATTTGATGGAATTTACAGATACGGAAATTCTGGAGTATGAAGAGGAACTTAACCTTGAGCACATGCAACCACCCAAGGAAACAAAGCGAAAACCTAACGCAAAGAAGAATGAAAGAGAATTGGAGTTAAGACAGAAGAAGTTTGAATGGGAAATGGAAAGAGAGAAATTACGATTAGAAATGAAGCGTTTGGAAATTGAGTTAGAAAGAGTAAAACATCAAGAGAACGCGACGGAATAAACGTCTTCAATGCCATTTAACGTGCAGCTTCAGGCATATGACCATGAACGAAGAGAAGATATTGTGACTTTCCTAGCAGAGTTTGAATCAATTGCAAAGCATGCTAAGTGGTCTGATGAGTTGAAAGTATTACAGCTAAGAACTCTTTTGACAGGTGAGGCTAGATATGTTGCAACTCAAGCTTGTGGCGATTACCTGGAACTCAGGAAAGGACTCATTGATCGCTTTGGAAAGCGACCGCATGAATATTTCACTGCGTTGATGAGCATGAAGAAGGAAAGCACCGAGACGTATCGTGGTCTGATGTCCAGGATTGATCAGCACATAAAGCGTTTCTTGGATGATCGTGACCCAATTATTTGTCTTCGTGAGGAATTTTTCTTGAAAGCCTTGCCACAAGATCAGGCTCAGTGGATTAGGAGGAACAAGGGCTCTAGTCCAGTTGTAGAGGCTGCAGAAGATTTCATTCCCACCAATGTACAACAACAAGGGCAGAAGAATAAGTTTCGTGAAAATATAAATGTGAATAGTAACAAGACGCATATTCAGAACTTACAGCAGCAAGCGAAACTAACATCGACAAATGACCAGTCCAAACATAAGAATCGGCAGTGTTATCGATGCAAGCAGTGGGGACATATTGCAAGGTATTGTCCGACAGATGACGTGAAACGTCGTGGCAACCCAGCAACTTGTTTTGTTAAGCCGACAATTGGTGAAAGGCTTATTTCGGAAACAGGATGTGTAAATGGGCGCGAAATCATGTTTGTGAAGGACACTGGCTCAGATATGACCTTGATAAGAGAAGATCTCGTTGATGAGAGTTGCAAGTTGGAGGGGCACAAAGTTACATTATACACAGCAGTGGGTCAGCCATTTATCGCACAGTTGGCTGTGGTAAATATCGACACTCCGCAGTATAAGGGACCAGCGCAAGTGGGGCTTGTTGCAAATTTAGCCGCTCAAGCTCTATTGGGGATGGATATACTTAGCAAGAAGGGGTCATTTGTTGTTACGAGGTCGATGGTAAAAGGACTCGACGATGAGAGGACTGTGAAAAATACTGACCAATGTGAGGATGAATATAGGAATGAAGTTGTCAATAAAAGCATCGAGACAGCAGATACTGATCAGCGTGATGACATGGAAGTTGACAAACTTTCAGCAATGAATGCGGACATGTTGTCAAAACTACAGACTGCGGATATTTCACTGCAAAGTATTCGAGAGAAGTCCTTTGCTACTCGTGAAGAGGCTGAGGAGGAGCCAATGACATTCTTCTGGGAAAATGATATTTTGCGGCGGAAATGGCAATCTGGTGATGGTTCGAGTGGAGGGGAGCAAATTGTTGTATCAGCAGGATTACGAAAAATGGTAATGGAACTGGCACACGATCGACCCCTTGCAGGTCACTTGGGTTTGGAGAAAACAAAGGAGAGGATTCTCCAATCGTTCTTTTGGCCTGGAATGTTCTCAGATGTAAAAAGATATTGTACATCGTGTCATGAATGTCAGATGACAGCAAAACGGGCTGCAGGTGGGAAAGCACCAATGGTTTGCCCACCGGTGATAACAGAACCGTTCTCAAAAGTTGCAATGGATATTGTAGGACCGTTATCTAGAACGAAATCTGGACACAAATACATTCTGACGGTGGTTGATGATGCAACGAGATATCCCGAAGCTTTTCCTCTAAAGGATATGGAGGCAATGAGTGTAGATAGAGCACTGATTGAGTTGTTTAGCCGTATTGGTTTTCCAACGGTCATATCAACAGACAGAGAGACCAACTTCACTAGCACCTTACTGAAACAGTTGTATGAACTGTTAGGTATCCGTGGAGTTACAACAACGCCTTATCACCCGCAAGCGAATGGAAAGGTAGAACGTTTTAATGGGACGTTGAAGTCAATGTTGCGGAAGTTCTGTACAGACAACCGGAATGAATGGGATGAGATGTTGCCATATTTGTTGTTTGCATACCGCGAAGTCCCACATGAGGAAACTGGATTTGCACCCTTTGAGATGTTGTATGGTTGGCCAGTTAGGGGGCCAATGCGGATTTTACAAGGTTTGTTTACAGGAGAGGAGGATGTAAGGAAATCAACCGTGGAGCATGTTGTGAAAATGCGTGAGAAGTTGGCTGATATCGGGACTCTTGTCAAAGATAATCTGTTAGATCGCCAAAAGAAAATCAAGGCACTGTATGATCGTCACAAGAAAACAAGAGAATTTAGTCCAGGGGATGAAGTCCTTATTCTCTTGCCATCAAGTTCGTCCAAGATGAAGGCACAATGGCAGGGACCGTATCGTGTTGTCCGAAAGGTAAACGATGTTAACTACCAGGTATCTGTACCCGGCAGGCGCGGTACGGTAACCTATCATGTAAACTTACTGCGTGGATACAAGCGTGCTGTGCTGCTGGCGACGCAGGTAGACGAGAACGATGGTGTGGATATTGATTTTCCTCCAAGAGCAGGTGAAGGTGACGCTGGCGTTAAGCTGGGGGTAAACTTGTCAAAGGAGCAACGAGAAGACATTAGAAATCTCTGCAAAGAATTTCAGGATGTTATAACAACAAGGCCTGGTCGAACAAACATCTTAACTCACAGTATCAAGACAACTTGGGAGACACCAATTAAACAACGACCATATAGAATACCTTTCGCGCAAAGGAGAGAGGTGAAAGCAATATTGGATGAAATGCTGGAGCAAGGCCTCATTCAGCCCTAATCAGTCCATGGAGTTCGCCTTGTGTATTAGTTGACAAGAAAGATGGAATTCTTCGGCTATGTGTAGATTACCGCAGGCTTAATAATATCACCTTATTTGACGCGTATCCTGTCCCACGAATGGACGGTCTATTTGAGAAGATTGGTTACGGAAGCTACTTGAGTCAGATAGATCTAACTATGGGTTACTGGCAAGTTCCTCTCGCTGAAGAATCGAGGCAAAAGTCTGCATTTGTGACTCCGTTCGGGCTCTATGAATTTAACGTTATGCCCTTCGGTATGAAAACGGCACCCGCCAGTTTCGCCCGACTCATCGACTTATTGGTGTCCGGACTGCATAATGTCGCAGCATATTTTAACAACATCATTGTGTCAAGCAAAACTTGGTCAGAACATATAGAAAATCTGCGTGCCTTGCTGCGACGTATACGGGAAGATGGCCTTACAATAAAGCCGTCAAAGTGCGAGTTTGGAGCAGCTGAGATCGAGTGCCTCGGGCATATCATTAGGGGAGGAAAAATTAAGACAGACGACAATAAAATTAAGGCAATGCGTGAGTTTCCATTACCCACAACAAAAAAGGGGATACGCTCATTTCTTGGAATGGTTGGATACTACAGAAAATTCATTAAGAACTTCGCCGAAGTGGCAGTACCATTAACCTCCATGACACAGAAAGGAAGACCAAATATACTTGTATGGACGGAAGACGCCGTCCGATCCTTTAAAATGTTGAAGGACGCTCTTACTAAGACTCCAGTCCTTATTGCACCGGATTTCGGCAGGGAATTCATCGTTCAGACAGATGCTAGTGACACAGCAATTGGTGCTGTGCTAAGCCAGACAATGGACGGTGAAGAACATGCGGTGGCCTATCTAAGCCGGAAACTTCTTCCGCGAGAGCAGAAATATGCAGCTATCGAGAAGGAATGTCTTGTGATCGTGTGGGCGATTGATTCGTTAAGGTATTACCTGTCAGGGACAACATTTGAAATCGTGACTGACCACAACCCATTGACATGGTTAAATCAAATGCAAAGCAAGAATCAGCGTCTACTTAGATGGTGTTTGGCACTCCAACCTTACAACTTCATTATAAAGCACAGGAGCGGCAAACAACACGGGAATGCAGATGGATTATCGCGCATGTAACTGAAGTATGTAGGAATTAAACGACTAAAGATACTGGCGTACTTAGTATACTTCAAAGGCGCTGAGAAATCTACTGGAATAGCTCAGGATTCCTGGATTTTTCAAACTTCAGTGTGTTCTCTTTTTAGAATCAAAAGGAATTTATGCGGATATAGACGGTAACCAATTTGTTGGATTTCCACTATTCTGGATGGTCACTGATGGAATTCAAGACTCTGTTACAGAACTGAACAGTAGTGACTCTAAGCTTTATGCATTTTAGTAGTAATATAAGCTTGATGCAAGTTTTATAATTTTATTGATGTACCAAGCCAGCCAATTAATTTTTAAAAAATATTGTATCGAAAACATAACGTTTCCTCTTAAGAAGGGAGGTGTTACCAGTATGATTTCACTCTCAGTGCCTCTATCAAATTCTAGCTGTTAGTTGTGACAGTTGGCCAGAACATTGATTCCAACATTCTGGATATTTGATACCAGAGACAGTCAACAGGTTCGGTCTTGTTGTTTATCTTCCCATGGCTAACTGAGCCTGGACCAGTTTGTGCCCTGGAATACGGCACAAATGTTAAGTTAATTAAAATCTCTTATCTCTAACCCTTACTAAAACAAGAACAGAGTGGGAGAACAGGCAGTTATATATCTGGGCTTGGTACTGTAAGCAACACTGGTTTTGGTTTCAGCTTTATTTTACATAAAAGTTGTAGGACCCTTACTTGGTGTTTGTGTGTCATTTGAACCCGAATGTAACAATACATGACATGAAGTAAATTTCGTTAATTCATTTGTATAATTAAGACGTGAAATTCTTTTAACAGAGAATCGAAGGTATTAGCATTAAGGGCGACTGGGGACCGACATTTAGACCAGTTAGTGATTTATATTCCACAACAGGGTATAATAGTTTATTAAGAGGTATAGATTATGTCATAGTTCAATTAGGGATGCTAAATAGCAGTTACGGCGAGACAATAATCTTCTTGTACTAGGGTTTGTATATCAGCTGTCAGGCTATTAGCCTTAGTTTCTTTTGAATTACGATATGATGATATCTGATGAAACAGAGAGTGAGTAATGTTCAATCTCAGAAGCAAAAACCTGATAAATATTTAGGTTATCTATGATTTAGCTGAAAAGGGAAATGGCTGCATATATGTATACCCATTCAGTGGGAGGATACAACCAAATTACGCTTGATGACCCGAAAGGAGGCCAGAGAGAGAGAGAGAGAGAGAGAGAGAGAGAGAAATAGGTCGACGATTCTAACCTGTCACGAAAGTTGAATTTGGAAGGAAAGGCAAGCAGCCAGGTTGTTCAGGCATTCTGGTCAGTTGAGTTCGATCGTTCACTCGATTTCATGATGAAATTTGTCTTATTGGTATGAACAGAAGGGCTAATTACATTTTTTTTTAAATAATCGTAATTATTGAAAAGAAAGTGTATCATTCAAATGTCATGTTCCATTCCATTTTCTTTATATAACTGAGTAAATTATTATATTCTGCATACGGGGGCTCGTATTGTTCCATTCTATATCTCTGCTCAGGTCTCCATTTATTCCATCTATAAGTTTCATATTTTATTGTATTATTTACACTATCCGGGCAATAACACCGTGGTCGATCATCATCTAGATAACAATAATCAAACCATTACCCAACATCAAGTATGTCTACAAATCTTACACAAAGTACATTACAGCCGGTACACATTACACTACATTAGGGACACATTACACTTTAATAGGGACACATTACATTACAGCCTGAAAACATTACACTATAGCAGGGACACATGACATTACAGCAGCAGGGTCAAAATATATCACAGCAGGGACAAATTACATTACAGCAGGGACAAATTACATTATAGCAGGGACAAAATACATTACAGTAGGGACATATTACATTACAGCAAGGACAAATTACATTACAGTAGGGACAAAGTACTTTGCAGGAGGGACACTACTTTGCGGGAGGGACACATTACCTTGCAAGTGGGATAGATTACCTTGTAACAGGAACACATGCATTGCAGGAGGGACACATTACGTTACAGCAGGGACCTATTACATGGCGGCAGGGACAATTTATATTGTAGGAGAGACACATTACTTTGTAGCAGGGAGACATATTATAACATGAACACCTTTCATTGTAGCAGGGACACACTACATTACAGCAGGGACAAATTACACTGTAGCGGGCAGACTAGTTTGAAATTGACAAAAATAAATTTGATGAAAAAGTTACAGTGTTAGTTAAAACGAGGCTTGTTCTTCAGGTTGATAAATTTTGTATGATGTCGCTTAAAAGGGGAAGGAGGAGGATACCCAACCAATCTAGACGACATTTAATGAGAACAGTTTTGATGGAATGAGGCAAGAATTCTATTTAACGACTGGTAATATCGTTACTACAATTGACCATGCTATCACTGGAAACGAAACAACACGAAGTTCGTACAATTCTTCCAAAAACCGCTGCACTAATATTTTTGTATTATATTTGCTTATCTTTCGTATCATGAACATCTTGCATTACTTATTCTAAAGCCTTCAGTTATAACTATTTTAGAGATGGAAGGGTGCTGGTGGTATAAAACGTTCAATTAAACCGAATGTTCGCAACCTCGACGAAAAGAGATCACATCGCGCACGTCTTGAATGACAAGGAAATATAAATCTGCTGATAAACGCAACCAACAGGCAGAACTGGCTTAAAATTGTTTTCCGCATTTATCTTTGTTGTATGCAATTATAAGGTCTGTCAGCAACTCGTAACTTAACGGTTTCCTATCTACAGAGGCGGCATTCCGTATCTAAAAAAGTCCAGTCACGTGATGCTTGTAATGAGAACTTTACATTTGTTACTAACGACGGATTTGCATGCGATACAAACCATATTATAGGGAATTATCTGTATTTCTTATAATTAAGCCTTGTAAACAGTCTGAAGGATGTTTCTTAGAACAAAGCCTTGTAACCAGTCTGTAGGATATTTCTTAAAACTAAGCCTTGTAACCAGTCTATATGCTTGGTACTAGTAATTCATTCCATAGTGTTATCAGGTTAGACACATGAATATTCAATACTTCCCATGGGCGCCCGTACATGGGGGTACCCCTTCCTGTCAGGGATTTTACCTCTAAATATATTTTGGCCTACATTAGTAAAACATAATTGCTGACCACTACATGTTCCGCCCTCCCCCTGGAATGTCTTCTTGCGCCCTTGATACTTCCTTATATCAAATTCTCCATTACATAATATATCTTGTTACTGATGTATATCTAAGACACATGTAGCAAGAAAACCAAACAACCTTATTAATTGTACATTTGTCAAAATGTTTCAGCGTTTCACAGGTAAGGAATTTGCTGCCACTTTTATTGTTGATATATGCGAACCAGTTCCATTGGCGAACTTACTCTTCGGCATGAGCGTATTACATCTTTATTTTCCTGTCATTTAAAATGCATTCGGGATCTGCTCGAAGATATATGTAAAAATTGGAGGGAAAGTTTGTAAAAGGTTTCGTCATCTGAGTATGTCCTTGCAAGACTGTGGAATCTGAAGAGATATGAAAGACGTAGAATAGACAATATATGTTCATTTGCTCCAAGTCTAGAAAGCGCTTTACAGTATGATGATTTGTAACACATGTCTCCAACAAGTAACTATAGGACTCACGGTACTACTTCAGTTCCCCTAATAAACCTATGTCAACACCATGATATTAAAAATTCAATAGTGCTCATGATGAAACCTATATTTATTAGTATAGATGCATCCTGGATCACAGTTTCTGTATAGAGAAGAGAATACATGTTTGAAACATGTGCTTTCAATTCCTCACCAAAGAGTTAGGTGCTAATTTCAGTAATGAGTGTTCCAAATTCAAGACAGTTAAATGAGTGAAGTTCCATCAATAAAACAATGTCTCTTTTTTTTTCAGTTATGACTAGGATAACTATCAAAAGATTCTCTTTACTAAAATCTATTTTTCATTATCAACCAATCCTGGCCAGCCAAACCGATATATGCTGTATTTCATCCATTTCCAGACTGGTTCCCATTTTTCCATACCATTAGTACCGAGAGTCCTCCAGGGATTTAGAATTAACTTACGGGTGACGTACATCGTATTGCTCATAACCAAACTATTAACACGAGCTATATTGATTTCTTTTCCTTTTGTCTCATCAGTCAGTAACGTATTTACAGCTACTCAGCTACAAGCCATGAAATTTCCATGGATTCGAAGTTTAATCAAGGGGAAATCTTTCCCAGCACATGCATTCTATCAAATGTAAAACGCTTGGCATTGCTATTTTTACGAACGGCTGCAATAGAGAGTGGATATCCAATACGAGTGCTCTTATCAAAAGAAATGTGATAACTAAATATTTATTTCAACCTTTTTCTTGCCTTTATGGGGGGGAAAAAAAAGATATTATTCAGCAAATGTTATAACTTTTATTTGTACACACTAATAAAATCCAATAGTATGAAGAAAATTAAAAAAAAAATAGTGAAGCGATTTGACAGCAGTGTAATACTTTCCACACAAGTAGCATTGGATTGTGCCTTAGACCCAAACGATCTATAATGTTCAACAGGCTGAAATTTAAAAAAAAAAGACCCAAACGGAAAATTAACATTTGGCCGCCAGGCTGAACTGCATAGAAAAAGTATCGTTTAAAAACTGTTTCCTAGTATGAGTCTGTCTGTCTAGAAATGGTAACAGTGCAACAAGTTTTCTATTGGGCGGGAAATAAACTCAGTTGGAGTTTGTGTATTCTTTGACTAAAATGAATATTACGTCATAGGTTTATTAGAAGTGTGTGTGTGTGTGTGTGTGTGTGTGTGTGTGTGTGAGAGAGAGAGAGAGAGAGAGAGAGAGAGAGAGAGAGAGAGAGAGAGAGAATTTTCGGGAAAAACAATCAATGCAAAGTTTTCAAAAGTGACGTTTGTAATGGACCCTGCTCACTTTAATATCAAGCAATGAAACTTCTAACAGTAATTTAGGGCTATTTTACATGGTTTCAATTACTGTATGATATATGATATTGACATTTTTTCCCCGTATACATTCCAACAGGGCTTCTATGAGGCGCCGTAGCGGACAAAGGCTGGACCAATGAGAAAGTAGCAGTTGAAATTTCGATGTCGTATGTCGAGAAATCCAATATCACGTGTTGGATCAAATTGCAGGTCCTTAAAGTTTCATTTTTTAGATCGAGATTTTAGATTTTATATGTTGAATTATACAGTGGTGGTTTACAGTTCTATTTCTATGTCGACGTTTTACAGTGTATATTTTGAATTACACAGCGGTGGTTGAAATTTCAATATCATATGTCGAGAATCCCTAATTCACACGTTGAAACTGTTTGTGATGAAAGTTTACATTTCATATGGCGAGTATTTAGATTTCATCTGTGGAATTTCACAGCAACGAGAAGCAGCCAGCAGCAGAGAGGGTGAACCCAACAACTTTGTAGAGACCTTATTTTTGAAAATTAATGGTTCCTACGAGGGTTTTAAAAAAACATTTTTGCCTTAATAATGAAAACTTCTTTAATTGACCAGATTTTTTCACAATCTGGTCACTACGCGTATGTCCTTCACCCTCTCTGCTGCTATGAATTAACCAAAGATTTTATCTAAACCTACACGATACCTTGATCTTGGATCGTGTAAATTTATCGTTATAAATCCAACCGGAACAGCTTGTGCTTTTGAAAAGAAGTTTTTAAATTTAATCATGTCCATGTCGCCTGAACACCAAGTATAATAAATATTCTGTAGAGTATAATTATCTACTCCATTAAATACAACTAAAATATTGCAGTTGTCTCTGATTACTTTCGGAATTTGTGTATATCTCTGAGTAACATAAATCACATCCGTGTTTTTATGTCTACCTCGAGAAAATATTCTAGCTGGATTTGATTGTTTGTGCAGCATAACATCATCATACACTACTAAATTATTAATGAATCCATCTAGATCATCTACAGATGGTGCTTCATCAATATCGGTTATAAAATCAATAATATCATTTCCATCCAGTAGTTTTGCATTTTTATTAAAATCCTTAAGTACTTCCTAACACCTCTGATCATCTACAGATGGTGCTACTAAATACAGTTTGTTCCACTTGAGCCATCGCATTATCAGATTAAGTAATAATTGCGTCTTCCCACTTCCGGACGGACCTATTATAATCATTCTGATAGAATTCGGAAGCGCTGGATGGTGTTTTACTGGTTCTTGTTTTCGTGTCGCAGAAAAGCCAATTATATCCATATAATAAATAATATGAGTCTATATTGTGTTCGATGCAGAGCACCTACCGATACTACTGAATTAACGACAATAACAACAAGAAATAAAAGACGTGCATTTACAGGCAAGTGTGTGAAATGTGGTACCAAGAAATATAAATTTATTCCAACAAAGACAGGTGGGGGTGATATCGCTGCTTCGTTAGGAAAATTACCAGGAACTCCATGGGCTAAATATCCCGGTGAGAAACAGTTACCCGGATATAATTATTGTGGTCCTGGAACTCGTCTCGATATCAGACTCGATGATCAAGATCAGCCAAAACCAGGAGGGTATCCAGTAAATAAGATCGATCAAGCGTGTCACGTTCACGATGTCGCGTATAAAAGTAAGGATTTGCAACACCGACATCTTCCGGATGTGAAATTGATTCACGCGTTAAATTCTATACCTAATAAATCTCTCAGAGAAAAATTAGCTAGTTTTCTAGTAAAAACTGCTATGAAAGGTAAACTGGTGCTAGGGGCTGGCAATTAATTATATAACTATCATAATGGAATCTGTTTATTATTCCTCGAGAGGATTCTGGAGAGGTAAGGCAGCGATTAGTAAACTCGCCGAAGCAGCAAAAGTTTCACGTAATGTCGCTGCATCATGGTTAGCACGACAGGCAATATGGCAAATCTTCCTAAGTCCACCTAAAAAAATTCATTACGCGCATTTTGATGTTAGCGTTTCTAATGAAGTTCATCAAGCAGATATTTTGTTTTTACCACACGATACCATTAAAACACGTGGACGAAAATCACGCACGTACAAATACGCGTTAACTGTCGCTGACATTGCGAGTAGATATAAAGAAGCGGAGCCATTATCAACAAAGACAACATCTGAAGTTGCATCTGCGTTTGAACGCATTTATCAACGTGGTGGTCTACGATGGCCACGGTTATTACAAGTTGATCCTGGTAAAGAATTTCTTGGAGTAGTATCATCGTTGATGAAGAAACATAACGTTAAAATCAGACGAGGACATACTGAAATTCATCGTGATCAGGCAATCGCTGAACGATTTAATAGAACACTTGCTGAGCGGTTATTTGGATACCAATATGCAAAGGAAATATCTACTGACCTCAAGGATAGATCTCGTGAATGGGTTGCAAGATTACCGAGTGTGATAGCTGCGTTGAATAACGAAATTACTCGTGCAACTTCCATGAAACCTTCTAATGCGATCAAAAAAAAATATATACCCCGTAGCAATGGCTACGGACGACGTGAATCTTTCTCTCAACCAGTATTAGGTAATGTAACTGTAAGATATTTATATGAACCTGGCGAACTTGAAGGTGGTAAAAAAAGAGCAACCGATCCTATATGGAGCGTGACTACACATACAATTTCTAGCGTGGTAAGATCCACTGGTAGACCCCCAATATACAGACTAGATTCTACAGCCCCTCAACGTGGATTTGTACGTGAACAATTGCAAGTAATTCCTGAGGATACGCAATTACCACCAAGCTCAATTTTGTAAACGGCCAGAGCCTCGACGTCGATTACACTCAAGACAGGTCAACATCACATTATCACGTGTATGACCGAGATCACTATTAATTCTGTCTACGGTAAATTGTCTTGGATTAAAACACTGCCATGACATATTACAGTTGCAACTTGCGCAATGATTGTTCTGTTGTTGTCTTAATGTTATAATAAATTCAGCATCAAGATCAAAGTCACGTTTATTTTTTTTTGTCACACTGTTTATAGCTGACTAATTTTTTATTGATATCGACATTGTTGGTTATTTCTTCAGTTATTACGTAATCTACAATAACCCTACGCAGTTGCGATATTCTCCTGACTCGAGATACGGCGAGATAGACTAAATTCGACCATTCAATACGATCATCTACAATCCAGATTCTAGTATCAGTTATAGTTAATCCCTGCTATGAGTGAATTGTTATAGCGTATCCTAACGTCCATGGTGATTTATCCATGTTCAACGCGCTCTCAACAACATCAACAGCAACCAACACGATATCATTCAAGAAAAGATTCTGTACCCTCGGTGGAACCAAGACACCTGGTATTTCAACTTCAATATTTTGTCGTCGAGTATCTGCTGGGCGATAACACAAAGGTACATGTAGATCCGGAAACTTTTCTTTATGTAACGTAAATAATTTCTTTTGCAGTTCATCACGAACTATCTTTCTACTTGAGACTATCAAATCAGCAGGTCTCCATAAAATCCAAAAATCATTCATAGTTGTCTCTGGAATTACTTTACGCAGAATTTCACATTGTATTTGATCTGGCTGAAGTCTGATTAATCTTTTAAGTTCTTTTAGCGGTCAATCAATATCTCATCCCATATAATATACCTAGGTATATATTTTTCACCCATCCGCGATGGAGTCCACGTGTCCACAAAACATTCTTTACTTAATCAGATTTATTTTTTTTTATAAAGTTTTTATTTCGTTGATTTTGTTCTGAAAACCGCGTTTCTTGTTCGAAAATCTAGTTTTTTGCATGAAAAATGACCAAAAATCAGTGAAAATCAGTCAGATTTTGACAAATTCTGAGGGTGAAACCCCTAGGAAGGTTAACGGGAATTAACATTAGGTTTTTGATTTATCGATCAAAAACTGTTTTTTTTCCGGATTTTTATCGTAATTCGCTGGCAAAAAACTATATAATACGAGCAAAAGAACTGGAAAAAACCAGTTTTTCATCGATAAATTTAAAACCTAATGTTAATTCCCGTTAACCTTCCTGGGGTTTTGACCCAACGAAAATTATCAAACTCAACGAAAAACATTGCACAACAAGCACGGGTAATATTGTACTTGATACCTACTGAAACATAATGATTGGGATATAATATATCCACGTGTGTAGGTTGCATTATACTAAGCAGAATGTTAATTTTCCCAAGGATTTTGTTTAGCTATTATCACAGTCAATGGTCCATCATTATCGCTGTCATTTTCACTCGTATTTTCACTCGTATTTTCACAATGCTCTCTTAACTGTCTAATACGAAAGTTCATAATTTTTTTCTGTTCGTATCCATGAGATAATTCTAGCTTGATTTTGTCAATAGCGTTTGAGAGAGGCACAAATAACTTTACCTGATCATCAGTGACAGTTGCCAGTGACTTTAACATTCCTTGCTGGATAATTTTCATAAATTTATAATCGGCGGATAGCGTGAATCTATTCTCGTTCTTTCGTTGTTGTAATGAGTCAAAATCACATAGAATCGTTTCAGCATTAAGATTGTCAGATACATTGATACCGTTATGTTGTAATTTTTTAATCGCAGAAACAATGACATTGATATTTTCAAAATTCATTATATAATAAGTGTATATTTAATATAAAAATAAACAAAAATAGACAGCGTGGGGTGATATTCGATCTACCATTCCATAGTTGTATCAGATAAACCTAATGAGGTTCCGAATCTTTGTTTAGACATTTACCCCCAAGAGAACCCCTAAATATCCGAAACCGAAACTTTAGAGGCTCAGAGGGTTGTCTGTACGTGTTATTTGTTTACCCCCGAAAGAATTCCTAAATATCCGTAACTGAAACTCTAGGAACTCAGAGGGTTGTTTATACACGTGTAGGTCTTATTTTAGTGACCAATCAGATTCTGTTTATTGCCTTACAAGAATTCCTAGATATCCGTAACCGAAACTCTAGGAACTCAAAGGCTGATTGGTCTTTGTGACCTGGAATCTCATTAGGTTTATTTTTAGTTTTGCGATTGTGTCTTTTGGAATGGCCCTTGTGTGGGGTACCCCTTTAGTGAAGTCACAAGGTCACGACCTCATATCACCCCCGGCTGTATATTTTTGATGAGATGATATGATGATGATGAGATGATATGATGAAATGCCGTCTTCACGCCAGCACACCAACCCATAACGATCAACCAATGGGTGATTCACAAAAGTGAATCCACCACGTGTTGACGTAATGGATTGGTGTACTCCGAAGACGGCGGGGGGGGGGCTGGAGCCCCCAATAAATTATAAATCTTGGCCTAAAATCGCCTCCCGCAGACATTATGTCTTTCTCGGGTTTCGAACCATGACCCTCCGGATGAGAGTTTCTACGCGCTATCAATTGAGCTATCGGACCTTGTTAT
Source organism: Megalonaias nervosa (assembly GCA_016617855.1). NCBI lineage: Eukaryota > Metazoa > Mollusca > Bivalvia > Unionida > Unionidae > Megalonaias > Megalonaias nervosa. The sequence continues at coordinate 67,402 of JAECUM010092977.1, read as the reverse complement.
AAATACATACTGAAAAAGTTAGTGTGTGTTTACCAATAGCCTATTTCCTAAAAACTACAATGTTCTTAACAAAAACCACAGTTTTCTGTGTAAAATGGGATTTTATATTTCTAGTTTCCAAAAAATATATATAATTCTGTATAACATTGAGTCTATGCGTAAGCCGTTACCAAGGAAATTGATTTAGTCATAGCGTATTCTTAAAATAACTTTACGCGGAAATCGGCCACAGATACACAGCCATTATGGAATAATCAATAACAGAGCTAATTATGCAGCCACAGCCTTCTAGATAATAGATTTCGATTGCGCACTATGAGAAATCTGTGCGCAGATTTTATGTAAACAAAGAATACAGTATTATAGACAAGCACTATGCATCCGGATATTTTTTTTTTGTTATGATAACGCTCTATGAGCGTACATACAGATTTATATTTAGTTCTTTATTTCTTGTGTCCAGAATGCGATTGCTTTGGTCTGTAAGTTTAAAGTGTATCCTTGATAATAACAGATTATGAACTCGCAGGTACACGGGGTTAATTGGTTCTGATACAATTAACCACCCGGGGGGGCTAATGGACTAAAACTGAATAATATGTACCTTGCTGGGCCTGGTTAGACTTAGAAAGATCTACCTGATAGCTACCTTCAATAACATCACATACCAGATTGACTGCAATAACTGATGTTATGTTTACAATGCCCGGCGATATATGACGTCCGGCACCAAAAGGGTTGTTATTGTGTTTTAGTATAACCGGTGGTGGGGCTATTTTTCTCCATGATTCAATTACTCCCGGATAATATTCTTCAATAAGATCAGTTAATGATTTCTTCATTTCAGCGTTATTTAAATCTGGTATAATAAATGTTTGTAAATCTTTTTCTGTTATTTTGTAATGATTAAGAAATATTTGTTTAGATTCTGGATTTGTGTAACGATTTCCATCGAGTTCAGTCGCAGTGTTTATAATACTTCGATTGACGATGTATAAATCGAATAAGATCCCATTTAAGTGTTTTATTGACTCGATTATTTGCTGCTTTACGTTATCGTTGTAATGTTGAGATAATGAAATAATTAAATTTCTTAAATCATTAAATATTTTATCGTATTCGGGTTTAAGAGTATCTAAAAAATGTTTAATAAATCCTACATCAACAGTATAGAAACTAATCTTCGTCTTGGTGTCTGTGTTAATAATAAATAATGCTTTATTCAACCTGGGGATCCTTTTACCGTCAAAATCGGTAAAGTAATATCTATCGTCGTTTGGAAATCCAAATCTTGTATTACTCCATGGTTGTTTTCCTCGATATTCTGGATTTTTAATGAATTTTTCTTCACTCGTTTTAAATTCATTTTTAGTTGGTTCTGAAACTCCATTATAAACAGGTGCAACTTCAGGCCATCCTAACACAGATCTAATCGAACTTTGATAAATATCTACGAGGTAATCAGGAGAATTTATTTCAATAACCGCTGATAGTGTTGGTTCGTAAGCAGTAATCGCTATTTTAGATTCTTCCCCTGTGATAGATTTAATTCTGCGTTGGAACTCATCATTAATCTCGTCTATTTGATAACTACCCGTTGTAATTCCAACAACTTGCCAATCAGGACTTCCATCCGGTTTATTCTTATTCGCAAATACCAGTGAATTATTTGCTGGTTGTCCACCAAATGGTTTTGACCTAATATTAGGCCAGCTATGATAAACTCGTAATTGTGCTAGCGCTATTTCCTTTGCTGGAATTGCGGTCGGAAAATTAACGCTAAATTCAGGATTGGTTGAACTTAATGATATCATAGTAGTTTTTGACGGCGTTGTATTAGCTACGATCTGCTGAATAATTCTAACGATGACATTATTTAAAATACTCCGTATTTAATAGAGCGGAAATTCAACCCTCCACTTTATCATTAGAATCCATTTTGAATGCCTCATGATAAGTTTCCATTATAGTTGCAAATTCCTCATCGGATATTTTACCATTGCTGAGATACGCCGAAAGATAAGATGATAATTTAGAATAAGATGATGTTGCTGTGTGCAATTTCATTATGTACTCGTTTAATTTATCATTTGTACACGTAGATATTTTCTTAGCAATAATACTGAAAATACCTGCGCATGTTGTTGCCGTGGAAACTATAATTGTTACAACTGCAGGCGCTGTCATCGTTATTGTTGATAGTAATAATCCAGTTCCAGCAATAACAGCAGAAACCGAGTAAACCATTATATCAATAACAACCATACGTCGCCGATATTTTTTTACCTTTATCGTGTAATCGTCGATGATATTTTTTAGTTTGGTTTGACACTCACATACTTGAGCGTATCTGTGACGTTGAACATTGATAAATGACTCTTGATTCATTATTTTTATCTAGATAACTAATTGAGGAGTTTCGCACACAAATTCCAAGCACCACCAGTATAACGCTCTGGTTAAATTTTTATCAGATGCTTCCAGCAGAAATGTTTCTTCCGCATCTTTATTTATTATGACGGATACAACTCCAGAAAAAAGTATCGTTTGAATAACGCCATGGAAATGTAGTAAATATACTGAATTTTGCACTACTAAATACGGACAGTCTGTATACACCAGTGACTTCTGCGGTGTGTTTGAGATTATTATCTTGCAGTGTCCATACTCCTAATCCGGATGCTACTGTGTATACTACGTTGAAGATCTGCTTGTGAGGAATTTTAATAAGATTCGTTTTTTCAATGATATTAGGAATTCCACTAACAATATCGTTGATTTTCATGTTAATGTTGGTAAGTTTTATGTCAACGACTGGTGGAGTTCCAAAAAAGTCATTAATAGATCTGTTTACATTTCTACGAAAATTTAGAAATGTTTGTACATGATTAAAATATTCATTTCTAAATGTAACAATTCCATCATTGATTGTCGTTAACGAAGTCATTATTGGAATTTCCTTATCATCGACGTATTTCTTCGTTGCAGCGTCGAAATCTGTTTCTGGTGTTCTGAGATTATTAATACCATTATTATTCATGTCGAGAAATGCACGCATTATACCACCGCGCACTGACACGTATTTGGATTCTTGATCATCGACGTATTTTTTTGTTGCTGCGTCTGTATCTGCGATTGGATCTCCAAGATACGTAATTTTTCTTCTTGACATAATAATGTCACCGGTAAATACATCACCAGTTTTCTTAACATAGTCGTTAACCGATTTACCGGAATCCTGTATTTTACCCTGGTCAGTGAAAGTAATGATATTATTAACAACCGCGTTGGGAATTCGTATAAGTACATCTGGTAGTTGTATATTACTCGTTCTTAATCGTCCTTGTTTGTCCTGAAAAACGACGACTATATTTTGATCCACACTTGTGATATTTAATAAATCATCGATTTCATTTCTGAGCTGATCAAGAGTTGCATATTTAGATAAATCGACCTTCTTATCTTTGCGAGTAGATCTTCCATAAATATCTACCATTATATTTACTGATATCTGTTTAAGTGTTATGACGTAGTGTAATGAACGCGTGCACGACTTTATGAGGTGGTGCTGTTGATTTTGATACAGCATCAAGCACAGCGAGGGTTTCACGACCGCATATTGGAGGATCAGTTAATTTTTGTGTCGGTAGCGTTGAATACCAGATTGGAATATCGACGGTAACGTACTCTAAAAATTCTTTTGGTGGTGCTAATCCATACGAATCGAAATAAATAATTCCACGTGGATCAATTGCATATCCGACCCGATGCGTGCCTGGGCCAGAGTTTTTATCGAGATTAATGATACCGGTTTCAATATTGTTTGGTTTTTTTGGTAATTGATTGCGCATAAAAACACCTCTGAAGTTTTTTTTTATATTTAGTTGCTTAGCAGCATTAAGTAAATCAAAATTGGACATGGGTGATATTAGTAAACTGTCCCGGGAAGTCTTAGACCCTTTCCGTACCACGAATACGGGGTTCCTGGTAGTCTTAGACCCTTTCCGTACCACGAATACGGGGTTCCTGGTAATCTTAGACCGCTTCCCTTTTTTTTGATTCCTTGTCCGGTTGCTTTCTTTAATGCCATTACAGCAGCTGTTCCAACAGCACCTAATACAGCTGCTTTTGCAATAGCAGGGGCTGCAGCGGCTATTAATGCTGGTATAGCTGCGAGAAGTGGAAATATACCACCCGATTTAGCAACGTCTTTGATGGCGCCCGCAGAAAGATTAAGTTTGACGCCTTTATTTGATTTTTTAGCATCATTGAAGTTTTTGAACTGACGCTCGGTCAACGATAGTTTATTTGCACCGGTCATCTGTTCTCGCTTTAGCGATATTTTTATTCCACAGTTATTTTTTGATGCTGATTGCAGCTTTTTAATCTGACCAGGAGTCAGACTCACACTAACGTGATGATATGACATTATTAATATTATGAACGATCTAATTACATGTTTTCTACTGGAGCATCAATAACTCTCATTCGTCCACCAACACCTTCGAGTAACATCGATTTATCGCTGAGTATAACGGCTATTGCTCTGTAACCACCAGCGGGCAGTCGAGCTACACGAGCTCGAAAATGTATATCAACGACAGATTGTCTGAATAAATCTAAGTGTTCTAGTGAAAAGTAATAAATCGGATACAGCGTTGTAAAATCACGCTGAGATATCTGTAACCCAGAATCAACATTCTGATCACGCCCCATGAAAGTCATCAGACGATGATATGCACGTGCAACATGATTATTTTCAAAATTTAGCAAGACTTCTTCGGAAGGTTCTTGGTGTCCATTTATCCTCAAAGAAATTTCACTAAGTCCAAGCGTATCAAACACCATTGGATTTCGTTCTTGTGAGTTTACTCTGGCATTTTCCTGAAACGCAATAAATATATGCCGTGGTGCTGACACTCCCTGCTGTGATGCTATCTGCCATGTAAATAAACCAGCAACAGTACCTTGAGTACTATCTGTGGTCATAGTCAACCATGACAACATTGATTTACCACCACTGTCCATGAAAGAAAGTAATCGTTGTTCTTCGGTAATCGATGGGGTCATTGTTGGCATCCACAGGGAAAGTTTTGTCAGTATTACTTTACCTGCATCAACTGCACCAGGTCGCCATATTGCATCATTGTCGGTGGCTTTTCTAACAAGTACCACTGTATGTTTAGCGCCAAATATAACCTTCCTAACATTTCTGCAGAATCCAAAAATATGTGACAGTGGAATCACACATGAAAATTCTTCATCACCGTTTAACATTGTTCGACGTGATGCGAATCCCAAGTTGAAGTTTTCATTCATTGATGCAACTTCAGTTCCAGCTGCATTTAGTGTTACGTTTCTGTCTTCTGGATGATCATTTGTATCCTTTGCAAACATCATTGATGGACCAGCTGACCTTGAGTAATCATCGCTGTATCTTGCAAGACCAAGTATTGTCGTGGCAACGTCCACGTTTTCCAGGCATGATTCAATGTTCTTTCCGTCAATGATATATATGGCACTGTTAAATAAAGCCACGACACCGTTGTTAACAAAACCAGGTCGATCTAAAATTCCGTATGCTGTATTATCTGCTTTCAAGAGTCTACCTTCTATTTCGATAAATGCTTCAGCGGGTAAGAAATACCTACTTGTATCCTGAACTTGTAGTTCAATTCTTCCACGCTGATCTGGCATTCGTGCGTCATAAGAATAATACTGATAATCGCGCACAGACTCATCTTTGAGAACTGGTGCGTCCATGTCAAACGCGGGGTCAGATATGCGCTTAAACATCTTTATTATTATCGTCTTCGTCTAACACTTCGAAGACCACTTCCTGCTATCAGACTAGCGGTTATATTTTTTTCCTTTTCCGACATCGGTATATCAGCCAACTCCGCTAGTTTTTGATTAGCGGCTTGATTTATTATTTTACTTACACTTGCTGGCATCACTTCAGTGCTAGCCAATTTCACAGGTTGAGGTCGGGTCGCTTGTGGTCTGCGTATTAATCTTGATAGTCTATCTTTGATTGCTGAGAATGCTTTGCTAGCAATATTACCAACAGCGCTTATACCTTTTTCACGAACAACATCAATAGCTTTCATTCCTAGTTGCTTTGCAATCGGTATTGCTTTTGGGGCTATTCTTCTAAACATACCCTGAATAACATCACCTAGTCCATCTCCTAGGTCGTTTTGTGTACTGGTAATCGAGAGTTTATTACCCTGACCATGGTAGGTCCACGTTGAGTACCATGCACAATCATTTTGTTATTAAATGACTTTATCACTAATTGTATCTAATCACTGTGGTAATCATCGGCGATTTCATTAATGAGAGACCGATATACATTAATATCCATGATACCGCCTGTAAATAATCGTTTGCAAATATCAGCTGCTTCATTAATGATTTCTGGGGAATTATTACCAGCTCGTTTTCCTCCAATGAGAATTTCTAGTCGATCAACATCAGCAAGGACATTATTGGGACAGGTAATAAGACCACTCCCTAAACCACTTCCAGTTGCGCCAGGATCCTGATCTTCTTCCTCACGTATTGCTCTGACTGGTTGTCGTGGTGATTGTAATTGTTTCATTTTTTCTTGTCGTTCTTGTTCTCGTTGTTGTCGTTCTTGTTCTCGTTGTTGATATTGCTGTTTTTGATATTGCTGTTGTTGTTGTAGCTGTAAAAAATAATTGTCTATTCCATTTATTAATGTAATATATCTTGGATCATTATTTCTGACCTGATTAACTCCGTAGTATATGCGGTATATCCATTTGTACCAGGTTTCACGACCTACATAATCATTAGCATATTGAGGTTTTAAAAAATTTTCTCTTTGATAAAAACTTGTTGCAGCAATCATGGATAATTGCTCCTTGCTAAATTTTTTGATATAATTAATACTATCTTCGTTAAATTTATCACTCAACACAACTCTCCCCCTCGCTTCTTGTTCTTCTGATTCTTCTGGTTCTTCTGGTTCTTGTGTACGATCCTTTATATCACCTATTTCACCACGAACTTGTTCAATACCTTCAAGTATTTCTCGCATTGGCTGAGCAGCAGCTATTTCAACCGGAAGCTTCCGTAAAATTTCTTTTGTCTTTTTTGTTCTTCTTGCTATTTTTCCAGTGGCTTCAGCTGTTTTCTCTAACACAGGTTGAATACCTTTAGTGGTCTCAGTGATAGGTTTAAATAATTTTTTGTATCCTCTTCAAATTCAACTTGAGATTCCTGACGCGATTGTAGTTGTTGCTTAACAGAATCACGAACAGGTAGATATTTTTTAATTGCCTCTAGTCGCTCTCGAGCTAATTTAGCTGAGTGTGGTTCTTCAATACTCATTATTGATAATATCTATAATGGCTGTTTAATTTATAGCAGCAGAGAGGGTGAACGACATACGCGTAGTGACCAGCACGTGAAAAAATCAGAAAAAATCTGGTCAATTAGAGAAGTTTTTACTGTTAAGGCAAAAACTTTTTTTTTTCAGCCTTCGTAGGAACCCTTAAATTTCAAAAATAAGGTCTCTACAAAGTTGTAGGGTTCACCCTCTCTGCTGCTCTAGCACAAGCTATTATTAAACGGCAGTCTGTTTCGCTGAAGATAGATTTTGGAACCCCGGGTGCAAGATCGCAGAGGGATTCACTGCCAGCAAAATTAATGTTAACACAGCGGTAAATCAATAAAATACGACTGGGAAACCATTTGATCTTACTTTTATCAGCAGCACAAGTTACTGCAATGTCTAGATCGCAAGCAATACGTGGTGGTTTAATGGGACCTGCATTGGCAACTAATGCGAAAACGTTGCTACCTAAATTACTGCCAGTACTCGGTACCCTGGGGATAGCTGCCGCCTCGGGTGCCGTATCTGGTGTTACGAAGAAGGCTGTGTCTGGCGATGGAATCAAACAGTTAGTGTAGCATTTCACTTTTGTCTAACGATATAAATAAAAAATGCCCAAATCGCTAGCGCTTTCAAGTAAAACACGAAGCGTTCAGAAACGTAAAATAGCAAAGAAACTTAAAACAACTTAAAAAAAGACGAACCGGAAAGCGATCCAAGGTGGATTCATAGGGCCGTTGCTTCCAGGAATAGCGGGAAGTCAACTTCCCAATCTGCTGGGAATAGGACGTGGGAGAGGACTAATGCTACCCCGTACCAGGAGGTAAATCACTGCGATCCATCTACTAAGTAACTTTGAGATCTTTGATAAACTGAAGGATGTCAGCGGATTTCAAGGAATATTTTCTAAAGATGAGCTCGGGATTCACCCTGGAGGGAGAAGTTGTGTAATAAATATTCAAAATTTTAACGATGGATCTGGTACGCATTTGGTAGCTGTTTATAAAAGCAATTACTTTGAATCGTTTGTGCTGCCGCCAAATGATATTATTAAACAGTACGTTTTATACTCCCAAAAGTATTAAAAATCAATTATTCGTCTAATCCACTCCAGCCAGTAGGAACTGCAGATTGTGGATATTACTGCGTTATGTTTATCGAACAAATGTCTCAGAGTGCAAAGCACTCCGATGGTGATTTTCTGAAAATTATATTACAATTTTGCACCTAAACCAAGCCTGGAAAACGACAATATTGCAATTTTACCTAACAAGCAAATATAAAAATGACTACGTATTGTCTGAAGTGCAGAAGTAAAACGGAAAATACAAATGAAACCACGGAAACAATTAGCAATAATAGACTAATGCTGAAAAGTATCCGTGCTAAATGTGGCCTGAAAAAAGAGTATGTTTCTCAAACGTGGCCCACTATTACCTGGAGATCAGGGAATGCCAAGAATTTCTAATACTATTTTAGTCGACGATTAAATTATAACAAAAACGCAGGGCCAATTTACAAGCAAAGCATGTGACTGTAAAGCTGACCACGATCTTTGTCTCGAGCAGGATAAAATAGTACTTATTTGTCAGTGTTGCAATCAACGGGCTGTAATCGGATCCGGTTTATATATTCACAAGTTAATTGGTAAATTACCGAAACCCAAACATGGGTTGACCCTGCCAAGCCACAAGTATACAGGACCTTGGAATTCACTCGACAAACAGCTTGATGAAAATAACAATCCTATACCCGGGATTAGCCCTATAATCAAGTCGATAAAATTGCAATGCGACATGATATATGTTACCGTGACAATGAAAACGATAAATCTTGTTGCGACCGAATTATGCTAAACGAGCTAAGTAATATGAGACCGAAGTAAATAAGGGAGTGAATTGATCGTAAGCTAGTACATGGTTTTATTAGATCGAAATATAAACTGGGACTCGGTAAGGCGTATGCGCCTCAGGCTCGACTTGGATATCCCCGGCTCGGTAAAAATGTACTTTATGAGGATGGAGCGCAGAGCGATCTTGCACACGAACTTCACAAACCTAACAGAAAATTTCATCAACGAAATGTTGTCGCAAACTCGGCTGATGATATATGGGCAATAGATCTAGCAGATATATCACACACTGCAAATCATAATGACAACAAAAGGTACCTGATGAATATAGTTTATATTTTAGTAAATACGCGTTTAGTGTGCCTGTGCTTGTTACAGACAAGACAGGTAAATCTATAACTGATGCGATGCGAGATATTATAATCAGCACAGTAAGAAAACCGAATAAGGTTTGGACAGACGACGGAGCATAGATTTTTAATAAGCAATTCGAACAGTGTCGTCGTTGAGAGATTTAATTGTACTCTAAAAGAAAAGATTTACAAGTAACTCACAGCCATAAACACTAACAGATACGTTGACGATCTGCGAAAGATCGTGTTGGATTACTATAACACAAAACATTAAACACGTGGAATGTCACCAAACGAAGCTGTAAATAACTCAGTACTGGCGAACGAGAATATGTACCGAAGACATAAGTTTAGAGTGGGTGATAAAGTTAGAATTTCACTGGTGAAGGAAACTTTTGAAAAAGGATTCACTCCTAACTGGTCCGAGGAAGTATCTGTTGTGGATAAAATTATAACAACATTATCTGTAACGTATAAGCTGAAAGATTCAGCAGGAGCAGAAATTATTGGAAGTTTCTACGAACAGGAGCTACAAAAGACAGAGCAGGATGTATTTATTATCCAGCAATTGATACCAAGAATAGGAAAGAAAAGTTTGGTTAAATGGAGACGCTATGGAGACAGGTTTAATAGCTGGATACTAACTAGGATACCAACTAGTGAAAACAAAAATCTTTGATTAAATCGCGTGATGCATAGCATCCAACGATCCAGTCAATATAAATCTATTCGTATTTCAAAAGGACAGACTTACATTTCACTGGCCTGCATAATGACATTAAATATTCTCTTCGCGTTGTTGTTAGTGAGCACTCTCTCATGAAGTTAAAAATCTTAACAAACAGAAAATCAAATTTTATTTTTTTTCGACGGCCATACACTTCTAACTGTCCACCGTTAATAAAGGGCTTAAAAACTCCCAAAATATTTGATTCTCAGATACAGCACAATTAAACTTTTTTTTATCTTCTTAGCGAGGTGATATTTTACATTGTACGGCAATTTTGCTGTTACATAAACGTGCTCGTCTTTATGTATTTATACCTGTCTCATCTGCAAATTTATCCTCGTGGACAGGAAATAAATATGTTTCTAGGTCAAACTGTGGATGTTTTACATGCTGTCTATTAATAGTATTGGAATTTGCCGAATCCTGATGTTCTGGCTGATTCGCTGTATCACGAGTAATATCAATGTAAAGATCTGACAGTCTTTTCACGAACAAGAGTTTTTTTTTGAGACATCATATACATAATACTTTTACCTAATTACTGTAATAAAATGCCGGACGAAATAAAATAATAGTCAGAGCTAAAATCTTAAATATGAACTTCTTATTTGACGGTGTCAAGCTGTTTATGGGTAATCAAAAACAGAAAAAAGTATGTGAATTTTCTCGTGGAATACGATCCTTAGTCGGCGTTTGATGTGCTGCTGACAGATTCTGAGGTATCACAACTTGAGAAATACCAAACACTATGTGTTCGATATGATAGAGACACTGTTTTAAAATGGGCTCACTGCTGTTTGACAAGGGAAAATCTAAAAGATATTCTGAAAATTGATGTGTAAATTGATTGCAATTTTATGTTAATTATTAAATATGGATATATATTTTTACTCGAGCTAATATTATAAATCCTTATATGCTGGAAGAGGCTGTAGGAAATATGTTCCGGGGTGATAATAACGTGATAGCTCGCTTTGAAGTAGAAAGAGAAAAAAATAATTTGATCTTGCTCAGCAGCGCAGAACTTGACCACATGCTGAAAGACGGAAAGATATTTGTCGAATACGACAAAGAAACATTAATAAATATCTCAATTTCTACTTAACGAATAGCGACGTCGCAAATATTTTAATTAGCAGGTGATTCGTACGAAAGATAATTTTATGTCCTGTTCGTTTTGACGTGGCAGATTTTTGTGTTCCATTAGCAACAAATCTAATTGATGCTACACAAATATCAAAATATTTTGCCGCTGATCTTATTGATGTGAATAACATTTCTTCACCTGTGATGGAGTTAACTGATACTACCGGTCTTGGATTTTTTTTAAATTGTTAGGATTTCCAGCATTACCTCGTCTTACGTTTTCTTGTTGTGAAACAATATCAAGATTTTGAAGTCGGTTATCGTTTATAATTCCGTTTTTATGACCCACAACTACTTCATCAGGAATCATACAATGAAATACCTCAGATATAAACCGATGTGAGAGATATATAACCTGACCAGTATTATTTCCACTGATAGTTACATTTAAGTAACCTTCATTTCCAAAACTTCCAACACTTTTCTTTGTTTTAATATTTCTGATAATTTCCCTATCATTTGCTTCATATAGATCATAGATTGGATGTGGCTGAAACTCGTCTTGCAACGATAAATTAGCCATAACATTGTCAGTAACACTGCCATTTACTTAATAGACTCTCATTCCGTCTGGAATCTTCTCACCGCTAAACAAAGTCCAGATAAATTCATGTAATGATATCCCGGTATATTCACTATCATTAGAGCCTTTCAGTTTCATCTTATAACCCGCCAACGTTAGAATCCCAATTGCAATTTTTGCTTTTATGTTTATCACAACGCCAAGCTTGTTGCCGGCAAAGAGGTTAAATCTTGGATGAACCCAAAATATTTCCTGACACCTTGCAAGTTCGTTCGAGATAATAGGATACTGGTATAAATTTTCCATCTTATTGTGTTTTCCAAATCTCTAATTGACAAATTTCACAGCACGCTCGATTAAAGAAATATAAAACAGTAAATATAAAAATGTTGAAACTTGCCGATATAGCGAAAAACAATTCTGTTTTTAACAGAAAGATATCGACCAAGAAAAATCGCAACCTCATTAGCTGGATTTGATAACAGTTGGTAATTCAATAATAAGCGTTTACTTGCAAATTTCTCCAGCACAAACTTATATCATCTACTTCAGCCAACAATCAAATCCCAGCTTGCCACGCTCAAGGGCTTGAAAATAATACTGCAGTTCCACGTCATACTTTCTAAACTAAATATATCTCTCCACAACAAGTTAAGGATGGTTTTATTGACCAGACCGCTACGTCAGAGCACCTTGCGGCAAAGCAGCTTGAAAATCCTTATATCACATTAAAATCTAATCAAATACTTACAGGAACAGATTTAATATCGTTGTCTGAAAATATAGTGCAGGAAATATGGAAAAAAATAGATGAGTACACAACATCGGGGTCCGGTTGGAAATTTGAAAAAATACCAGAGATACTTTTCCACGCTATGAAATATAATCCATTGCGTGGTAGCTTATATGTCGAACTCCAGACTAAAATCAAAAACTCAAAATGTTGCATTAATATAAAAAATTATGACAATAAATGTTTCCAATGGGCCATACTGTCGACGTTATTTCCTGCACAAGATCATCCTTATCGAGTATCAAATTATATTGGTTATGTTAACAATCTAAACTTTAGCGGGATTGACTTTCCCGTTGCTGAGATTCAAATTCCAAAATTCGAAAAACAGAACAATCTCCTGTTACCTGGAGGTGCTAATGTATTTGGTGTCGATGACAAACAAAAGATATACCCCAGATATATCAGCGATCTAGCATGTCAGCAGACAGTAAATTTACTATTTTATGAAAAGATCACTACGGGTGGATAAAGACTTTTAATGGGCTAGTAGGAAGTCAGTATAACAAGCGTAAGGGAAATAAATATTTCTGTGTCAGATGTTTGCATGCATGTATTTCCCAACATATACTTGATAAACACCTCGAATATTGCTCTAATACTCAAGAAATCTCCATGCCTGGTGAAGACGAAAAAATATTAGAATTTACAAATCACAGACATAAGCTGAAAGTGCCTTTTGTAGTATATGCAGATTTCGAGTCAATTTTACTTCCAGTTCAAGAAGTAGAAAATAACCCTAATAAATTTTCGACAAGAAAAATAAATGAGCATATTCCCTGTGGCACGGCGTATAAGATCGTTTGCTCTGTTAATAAATCTTTATCAAAACCAGTAAGAATTTACCATGGAAACGAACTTGCTGTCTGGTTGCTAAGGAACCTTATCGAAGATATTGATCTTATCGTGACATTACTCGTTAATACAAAAAAGAAACCACTAACATTAAAGCAAGAAGCTGATTTTTTCAAAGCAGAAATATGTTATATTTGTGAGCAGATGCTTTTGCCTTAAGATAAAGGAAAAGATCACTGCCATATTACTGGAAAATATCGTGGTCCAGCGCATGACAAATGCAACTTAAAATATACCGAACCGAATTTCGTCCCGGTTGTATTTTATAATTTCAGAGGATATGATTCTCATATTACAGTTGAAGCGTTCGGTAACAAAGACGTAATAAAACGCCTAAAAATTAATAACAACAATAAAATAAAGTGCATCCCAAATAATACTGAAAAATATATGTTAGTGACACTAGGCAAGTTGAGATCTATTGATTGTCTGCAGTTTACGGCAGCGTCGCTAGACGAGCTTGTGCGAGGCTGTAGTCAATTTAATAATTTGATTGAACATTTCGATGGCAATGCAAGTTTATTGGCACGAAAAAGAATTTTTCCCTACGAGTATCTAGACGATTGGAGCAGATTTGATGAAACATGTCTATCTGACAAAGAGAAGTTCTATTCTAGGTTAATCTCGAAAGTATTAGTGACGATAATTATGCCTATGCTCGATCGATATCGGATTCGTTCGGGAGATTATCATGACCTGTATCTTATCACACACGTTCTGTTGCTCGCAAATATATTTGAAAATTTCAGAGATGTAAGTGCTGACAAGTACGGACTAGACCCCGCGTGGTACTATTCTGCACCTGGATTAAGTTGGGATGCATGACTGAAACATAGTAAAATAAAACTGGAGCTGCTAACAGACCCTAGTATCTTCAACGTTATAGAACATGGAATCCGAGGCGGAATAAGCGTCATAACAAAAAAATATGCCAGGGCAAATAATAAATATCTACCTGACATTGATAGTACAGAACCATCAAGTTTTATAGCCTATCTTGATTCGAATAATTTGTATGGATACGGCCTATTGGAGTCTATGCCGTATAGCCGGTTTAGGTGGATTAGTCAAAAACAGTTTTTTGATGAAACCGATACAACTATACCGGATGATAGTTATTTCATAGAAGTTGATGTTGACTATCCTGTTGAGCTGCACGATGCGCATAACGACTGCCCATTCTGTCCAGAGTCGATGCTGATCGACTACAGTTTATTATCCGATGAGCAGAGAAAGTATTCGTCTAATGCTAGCAATAGTGGTAAATCTGTTGTTTACAAATTAGTTCCTAATCCGTTTGACAAACGGAGATACGTTTGCCATTATAAAAATCTGAAACAAGCAGTTAATCATGGTCTGATACTAAGAAAAGTTCATCGTGTGCAAAAATTTAATAAATCGCCGTGGATAAAGAGTTATACAGATTTAAACACAGCACAACGAGCAGCTGTCAAAACAGAATTCGAAAAAACTTTTTCAAGCTTATGAATAACAGTGTCTTTGGCAAGACCATAGAAAATATCAGGAAGCGAGTCAATATTGAGATAGTCAAAAACCTGGAACGTCGTAAGAAACTTGTAGCATCTAACGATTTTGTCAGTATGAAAATATTTAATGAAAATCTAGTAGCCATTCAACGAGGAAAGAGAAATCTAAAGTTAAATAAGCCAGTTTATGTCGGTATGGCAGTACTTGAGATATCAAAATGGTTAATGTACCAATTTTATTACGATTTTGTCAAGGTTAAGTGGCCTGATGCAGAGCTGTTATTTACAGATACTGACTCGCTTATGTACAAGATAAAATCTGATGATATATAACAAGATTTTATATGATAACAGAGATGTTTACGATCTTTCCAGTTACATCAAAAAACCACATCAGATTTCACTGTGTTGATAATAAGAAAGTAACAGAAAAATTTAAGGATGAGACAAACGTTGTTGCTATCGTAGAGTTTATCGGATTGCGTAGTAAAATGTTCTATCTAAAATTAGCTGATAACAAAGTTAAGAAACGAGCTAAGAGAATTAAAAGAAGTGTGGTAGGTAAGATGATCGGATTCGACAATTATAAAGCTGCGTTAGACGGATTTTTTAGTTATGTTGAGATGATGGCAATAAGATCAAATTGTCATAAAATTGAAACAGATGTTATCATAAAATCTGTTCTTTGTAATTTTGATGATAAAATATACTGCTCTGATGGGATCAATACATTTGCGTTAGGATATAAAACGTCTGATAGTATTGATTTTAGTAAGGTGGATTTTTTAGATTGGTTATTACAGTAAATCGCTAGCGAATCATGTAAATTTTTAAGTGAATGTCAAACATATCTCGGCAATTGGCTGTGTAAAAAAATTGCCAAGATTCTCCATTGTGAATCAGGCGCTAGCGAATGATGTAAAATTTATGCAAGACCATCCCTGTAAATTATCAGTTATTTTGTAAAATCTCAGCGAGTTGTATTAATAGAGCATTAATAGCTGCCAGACATGCGACATGTGGAAAATCCCAGCGAGTTATTAATAGCGGATTGAAATTTGCGTTTCCTTTGCACTGAGAAATAAATAGTGACCATTTTGAACTGCTGTTATGTCCGTGGTTGTTATTACGTCATAATAATTTTACTGACCTCACAACGACATCATCACCAATAGCAAAGTCACCAATAGCAAAGTAAGAAATGTCTTGATGCTGCTGAAACTGATTTCTTCAACATTTTTTATTCAAAGGTTTCTGTAAGTAAAAGTTATATATATAATTAGATTCAACAGATCGATTCGTACAAACTTGTACTATCTGATTATCTGCTGAAAAGAGGAACATAGTCTTTTTAGTTAGCTATATTGAGGAGAGAGTGTTTTGATTTGGTTCAGTGTTTTACAGCAACACAAGTTGACTATAATGTATCTAGGCAAACTATTGTCAAAATAAAAATAGCAGAGGGAAGGGTGAAAATGTATGTATGTATGTATGTATGTATGTATGTATGTATGTATGTATGTATGTATGTATGTATGTATGTATTTACGTATGTGTTTAAGATTTCATAGCACATAGGCATATTCCTTGCTCCATATTGATGAGCCATAACTAGGTTGCAAAAATGGTAAAACGTTTTCAAAAATTCTAAAGAAGATAAAACACTCCTAACATGTAACAGTTGTTTTTACCATTTTGCTGTTGATGAATCTTATTTCATTAAGTGTAATACATAAATGATCATCTTTTCTAAAGCATTGTGGTATATCTCTTTTCTTGTTTGAAATAAAATGTTCAACATTTCTTTGTATGTTTTGTCACTCAAATGTACTATCAAATCTTGTAAACAAATAGTTACTGTCTCTTTATACAAACATTACCGCCTCAATGAAAACCTTTCAGTTCAATATAATGTAGCATCGTGCCACAGTTTATACATAGCCCCCCACCCAAAAAATAAATTTGGAATTAGAATCAAGAAAAGATTGTTTAGTATCCTTACACAAGTAGGTTGGTCTAAACAAATTACCTCGTTAGAACTTTCAAAAATATGTTATTTAGTTCTCGTTTTCCTAAACGAGTTCTTGGTGGGAAAAAGTTTTAACATAAAATAGTGTCGACTCGCTAGATATCTCTTGTTCTGACCTTCTTGTATTGAGACATCTCCCAATGTAAAATTGCTGGTATCTAGGCATATAATGAATGTCCTTGACTTTGACATTTCGTGTCACCGTCAGTTTTTTGTCCAAATGGAATAAATATTTTCTTTGCCTGTCCATGCGATATCGTGCTAATTCCACCTCCTATTCCACTCCCTATCATCAGGAATATGTCATAGTCTGTCAAACATTCTAAATGAACATCTGAGTTATTTAAATGTGCACCTGGTGCTAATTCATGTTGAAGACACCTGGTGCTAATTCACGTTGAAGACACCTGGTGCTAATTCATGTTGAAGACACCTGGTGCTAATTCATGATGAGAGGCTCTAGTTTGTACTTTTTTAGAGAAATCCTAAAGAACAATATCACATACCATAATAGTCATGAAAACGACCATGTGTTTTCAGGCGGAAATGTGCCATTGTATCGAATACATACGGACCATCCTTTCGAATCATTTAAACCTGAATAGATTGATGGTATGGCTATTCCTTTAAAGCCAGCCATATATTCATATGGATCAATGTTTTCCAGCGTTATATAGGTGGTATATTTGTAAAGTGTTTTAATATTGCTGTGAACTTTTCATCACTAAAACTTTCAGCCTTCTGTTCTTTGTTTTCTCCATGACTCTAAATTAATATGCAAACCTGCTTGTCCTTTTAACTGTTATTTCTTATCTTTTTTGTGAATCTATCAGCTATGAAATCCTTACAGAATGAATTTTGTTTCTCGTTAATGTTTTTCGTTCTTTACTATCTTTACTTCTAAATCATAATAACTCTAACCAATCCCTTGATAAACAGATGACTGTCACATACTGAAACGATATTTACGGACATTGGTAGGTCTTTGGGATACCTATAATTCAAATTGCATTCGTTATGTGCTGAACCTCTATGCTTGCCAGTTAAAAAATCATGGTAATGCACGTTCTGATCCGGCGATTTTCTTTCACATAACATATATGTTTGTTAAATTCAAAAACAATCTCATCTTCCTCTGTGAATACCAAAGGTTCTGGGGTTTTTTAATATTTTAATTATGTATGGTTTAGTTGTGCGATTTTATTAAACCCACCTTTAAATATTTACATGCAATCTGTTCCTGAGTGAACTATTTGTGCAGATCTCTTGTGGATTTATTTGAGGTGTAAACAATGCCTGGATGCTAAAATGTTTTGACTGTCAAGGATACTGGATACTTCTTCACCATATATGAGACTTTTTGTGTAAAACTATCCCAATACCGTCTTTGGTACCATTATATTTTCAAAATCACACTAAATGACACACGTCGTGAAAGTTTTTAATTTTACAGCTGAGACTTCTTCTTGCGCTATAGTCATTGAGAAGCGTATAAAGTAACAATGTCGTTGGTGTCTGATAATTGTTTTCTAGTTATAAAGAATTCGAGCATTTTGCAGACATGTTTCTGTCCGTGATGTCTTTATCTCAGATGACAAAATCTTTAATATTCCAACGTAGCGGTACCTCAAATCTTTGAAGTCTATAGGACCACAAAAATTAAATATGATTTACATATCAACAAGTGTTCTCCTTATTTCCTTTTTATTACAGGTTTTATGTTAATTATCACTGCTGCGCTGCTGTCTCTACTTTTAAATATTTCATGCTCAGCTCAAATTGATTTATAAATTTCTAAATGTGCTCTATATTTACCGGACGCATATTAAAATAGAGAATGTATTTATCTAAATTTAATGCTGGTGTATCTGCGTGATAATTAGATGTGTTAAACACAGATTTCATGGCACTGAATAAACACCGATTTCATGGCACTGTGTGTGTGTGTGTGTGTGTGTGTGTGTGTGTGTGTGTGTGTGTGTGTGATTTAGATTTTTAACGTAGTTTTTAACAATTTTCAGTCATATCGCTACGATATCTGCAGTGTGACAGTTTATAGTGATGTCTAGCACTGGGGCATCATGCCACAGACATGTGGCATGATGTCCCACCCAGTCATATTATTCTGACACCAGGCCGACCAGTCCTAACACTAACCTCTTAATGCTGAGCGCCAAGCGGGGCAGCTGTTAGTACCATTTTTGTAAGTCTTTGGTATGACTCGGCCGGGGTTCGAACCCGTGATCTCCCGCATCCGAGGCGGACGCTCTAACCACTAGGCCACCGGAGCGGTTATTCATGGCACTGAATAAACACAGATTTCATGGCACTGAATAAACACAGATTTCATGGCACTGAATAAACACAGATTTCATGACACTGAATAAATACATTTCATGGCACTGAATAAACACAGATTTCATGGCACTGAATAAACACAGATTTCATGGCATTGAATCAACACGGATTTCATGGCACTGAATAAACACCGATTATATGGCACTGAATAAACACCAATTATATGGCACTGAATAAACACAGATTTCATGGCACTGAATAAACACAGATTTCATGGCACTGAATAAACACAGATTTCATGGCACTGAATAAACACACACTTCATGGCACTGAATAAACACCGATTATATGGCACTGAATAAACACCAATTATATGGCACTGAATAAACACAGATTTCATGGCACTGAATAAACACAGATTTCATGGCACTGAATAAACACATACTTCATGGCACTGAATAAACACACATTTCATGGCACTGAATAAACACTGATTTAATGGCTTTGAATAAATATATACCATCTTTAGTTTTCAGCTTGATATAAGCTGTTTTGTTCTTACTCCAGTCAAGTAAACCTATGTAAGAGTTTAGATGCCTGTCTGCGTGCGATTTTAAATAGTCAACACTGTCTAGCATTCATCATGCACTTTCGCTCATTTTCTATATAAATTCGGTACGTACAGCGGCATTCCTCATTGTGCCTCTGTTCGTTATGCCAATAGGTCTGGATCTGTGATAAATATATAACTGAGCTTTTAAAAACCAAACCATCATATTTTTCTACTTATGATATTTAGAAATGGATCAGTGTCATTTAAAATTTCGTACACATTTCCACCGTAAAACCAATACTCATTGAAAGATTTATAACATGTATCTTTACATACTTTAGTGACACTTCTATTTAAATTTTGTTTATTCATCATCCTTGATTCCTATTTTAGTCTGAAGGTATATTAGAGATGGTTGTATTTTATTTCTCATTTGTTCTGGTCTTGGTAAATATTATAGGATTAATTGGTCATGCTTGGGTATTTATGAAAGTGTAACTTTTACCGGATGTCTCACAGATGTTGTACTAACTTTGTTAGTGTAGACGTAAAAGTTGACACTTCGATAAATACCCAATCATGTTTGATGAACCCTTGTAATACCAATCCTCATTCTTTCGGTCATCAATTCTCCAAATTCCAAAAATAAAACATCGGAATGTAAATAGCAAAATACTTGTATTTATTAGCCCCTTCACGAAGCACAGAATTTCTAACCGCATCTTCGTTAGCCTGGGGTCATCGATCCACTTCGTTTATTGTCAATGTGGAACTAAATGTATCAGCTAATCTTAACAAGTGGAGATGACACAACAAAATCACAACACAAGAGTTAATGAGGGTCATAATGATTGTCACTGAGCAAATATACTTTACGTTTATAGCGTTTATTATTATTACTTTCTAGGCACATCGATTTTTCAAGAAAAAAACACCGTATCCATTTTTAGGTGCTTATACTGCATATGGCCAAGACTCTAACAGCTGATTATAAGATTAAAACACGAGGCTGAAGCAATAATGCAGTATTATATAAAGGCTCGTAAAGCCTGTCTTAATGCAGTATTATATGAAGGCTCGTAAAGCCTGTCATAATGCAGTATTATATAAAGGCTCGTAAAGCCTGTCTTAATGCAGTATTATATAAAGGCTCGTAAAGCCTGTCTTAATGCAGTATTATATGAAGGCTCGTAAAGCCTGTCATAATGCAGTATTATATGAAGGCTCGTAAAGCCTGTCATAATGCAGTATTATATGAAGGCTCGTAAAGCCTGCCATAATGCAATATTATATGAAGGCTTGTAAAGCCTGTCGCCATATGTTTTTCCTGGCTACAGAGGTCGGTGTTTGGACTTGTGACTACGATGTGTTTGAACTGCTATTTATTTATTTATTTATTTATTTATTTATTTATTTATTTATTTATTTATTTAACATACATTAAAAATAACATGGCATTTAAAGCGTTGGTATAAAACAATTTAATATATCAATACTGTTGGTATATCAAATTGTGATCCGCCCATGGCGCAATAATACGCACAAATATAAACATTCTAGCTACCGTCTGCATTTGATTCTAGATCAATGATGAATTTCCACACATTAATCATTAGCGACGTGTGAAAATAACAATGAAAAGTATTAATAAGCCTCGTTTTCTAAATGAATTTAATATGGTACACATTTTCATCACAATCCTTTCTGATTTCTGTTTCCGCACCACCCACCACAACTCTTATGTATAACGGACAAACTACGCAGAAATGTGGAGTGAGAGAGAAAAGGATTTTGGGTTGGAATAAAACCTTAAAATAGAAATTACACTAAGTAACCTACAAGAATATGGTTCGTCGTAACGATACGTGTGCACTTTCCTTGGGATTTATCTACGGTGTTTATCAATGATACAAAGCTGCAAACCAAGTCGACATTATACAGTAAATTCCTCGGTTACGTCGTACACATGCTGTGATGTATGTAATGTTTTATTGTTGTTTCTTAAACGTACTATAATGTTCTAAAAAACGATTATTATTAATTAAATAAGAAAATGTCCAAAGGCCCCTCTCTGTCTATGTCTCTGTCTCTGTCTCTGTCTCTGTCTCTGTCTCTCTCTCTCTGGACCATCGTAGCAAGATACGGGCTAATATCTGTGAAATGACGAACGTAGGGGATTTTCGTTTGTGTCATCCCACGATACCTCTGGACTTATGAATGATGGTAAAAGTTAAGTCAACCCGACCAAAGGATGAGAGAGAGAGAGAGAGAGAGAGAGAGAAAGAGAGAGAGAGAGAGAGAGAGAGAGAGAGAGAGAGAGAGAGAGAGAGAGAGAGAGTTTATGGTCGGTGGTACTGTTACTAAACCAGAATAATGACTTAGATCAACTGTAAATAAACAGCAGATGAACAGCTCCCAAATTATCAATACACAACATGTAATTCCAACATTGTCTCTCAAACCAATTACTCTAAATAATTCCCAAATGTAACAAAGGGGCACAATGTACTTGCAAAACCTTCCCATAGCCATTAAACAAAGAAATAATGGCATTAAAGAACAATCGCAAACACCACGGCCTACAGCAATGGAAGTCGAGACAGAAGCAAACATCACGGCCTACAGCAATGGAAGTCGAGACAGAAGCAAACACCACGACCTACAGCAATGGAAGTCGAGACAGAAGCAAAACACCATGGCCTACAGCAATGGAAGTCGAGACAGAAGCAAACATCACGGCCTACAGCAATGAAAGTCGAGACAGAAGCAAACACCACGGCCTACAGCAATGGAAATCGAGACAGAAGCAAAACATCTAGCTCCAGCATAATACTACAACAGAATGAAGTCTCATCATTAGAAGACCAACAGGAGAAAGGAAAAAGAAGAAGACCAGACATCGACTTTCAGACTGCCTAGTTATATGAGGTTCTTCCTTTGGCTATCGATGTACTCTTTTGATAACCAGCTCTATCTCCATAACCCTGATCTGATCCTTTGCATACCACCATCAAAATTAACGGCTTAAAGTAAACACGGCGTGACACAAACATACGTAGGGTGCCTGTCACCCAGCCGATTGGTACTATTTTGAAAAACAAAAGTACACCATGTACACAAAATTTCAAGTTTTGCTGAAAGTAATAATGAAAATTATACAACTTGATGGATTTGGAAAATTACACGAGTGGCTTACACGCCATAGGAAAAGTATTTGTCCACTAGTATAACTGGACTAGATTTGACCATACCGCGCTATGCCGTTTTCGGGCGTACCGCTTTCCGGTGGCGTTTCGCGTCCCGCGGGTCCCTTTCCTCCTTTCCTCGCCTGGACATACTTAGAATTAAAAAGTGCGACATTCGCAAGAGGCAGTGGATGATCTGGGGATGGTGCAGGAATTTTTGATAAGATTGGAGAATGGTTGTTATTGTCTCCACCGTCCAAAAATGGAGATGAATAATTTAAAGAAGACAAAGGAAAGACTTAAAGACCTAATAAAACAGGGAAAGGAGGAGAAGGAGGACGAAGAGTATAAAATACAAATGAGAGCCTGAAATGAAAAAAATGGAAAAAGAAGAGGAAAACGAGAAGAGGAAAAAGAGGAGGATGAGAAGGAGAAAGAGGACAAAAATGAGAAAAAGAAGAAGACAAAAATGTAGTGGAGAAAATAAGATGCTGGAAAGAAGAAATTAGAAAAAGAAGCAACCCAAAGGCCCTTTTCAGGGCCACTCCATTGCCTCGAAAAGATTTACTCTCTTGCCTAAAAAAACTTTTTAGTCGATATTTTATGTGATAGATTGATGTTCATCAATCTTTGTGTGTGTGTTTTGTGTGATAGATTTATGTTCATAAATCTATGTTTGTATATGTATGTCTATGTCTCTAACCCAGTCTCTAACCACGTCTCTATGTCTATGTCTCTATTTATCCCTATAGAGTAACGCGTATTCAGGTCAGCCCCTTGCAACAGTATTGCCGTGTTCCGCCCGATTGATGTCAGCCACTTGCAACATTTTTGCCAGTGTCCAGTACCGTGACGTCACCCCTGTCCCCATTGTCCCTTTAAATCTTGTCCCTATATTCCATATACCCTTTTCTAACATAGAAGTCTACGTGTCCCCCTATCGCCTCACTATACTACTCCCAAGTTTTTGTCATGTTCATTGATATCAGTCAAGTTACTTTGGTAAAAGTCAACCATTTTATGGTTTCATTGCGAGTGAAATCCTTCTTCATTCTAGTCTTTAAGGTTCTGTTGAACCTTTCTACTACAGGCCCTTTTTGTCAGTTTAGGCTAGAAGGTACACATTGTTGTCCTTTTCCAGCAAATCCTTAATTTACACGTTGTGAAACTACTTTCTCATAAGATTCAATATTTACACGTTTTCTCTCTTTGATGATGTTTTTAAAAGCTCTTTCTGTTAACACGTTCTCAGCCCAAAAGTATTTTAAAAGAATATATATCACAGTCTAAATGTATTCTGTTGTTGATATACTTGAATGCTGATTATGCCTGCCATCCATGTCGAACACTTTGTAGGAACTATTTGGAATAGCGATATAAAGGCATCCAGAAAATACCTTATATCTGAAAAATTGTCTTTAGGTGTCATCAATAAACTAACCAAAAAAAGAGCATTTTTACTTTTTCAGCATTTCTCTTCAATGTTATTTTTCGACGCAGCCATTAACTCTGCGTACCCTTTTGTCTAGTCCAAAATTGTGAACATGCATTGTATCTTGTTATTGACTTCATTGCTTTCATGTTAAAGTCATGAAATATTTATGTCACCTCTCTTTCAACTATTTCATTTAATTCAAAGCAACTTTTGCTGCTATATATGCTTTGACAACAAAATAAAATAAAATTATTCGTCAGTATTTATCTTTATCTTACTGGTCCAGATGTTTGGAGGATTTTTTGTTTAATTTGTGAATAATATCTTCATGATGCATTTAATTTGAGGACTTATTATGTAGTCAATCTGAGGACTTAAGATGTATTTAATTTGAGGACTTGTAATCTCTAATGAATTTTGAAATATTCATTCAACTATTTCTTGTATAGGAAGCTAGTGACAAGAACTTTTTGCAATACCTTTATAATACCATTACTGGGATAGATATTCAACGAAGAGTATAAAAAATGCACAACAACTAATAGTGCAGGGTGCGAATTCACCTATAAATAGAATTTGACGTCATTTGCCCACAAGGCCTGGCGTTCACCGCCATATTGGGTTCGGACAAAGAGAACAAAACTGGAATGTACACAATGTGATGCTTACGCTGAACGATGTCTTATAATCTGTTAACTATGTTGCCCTGCTCATATCAATGTGTACAAAATAACACTCATCTCAATGTGTACAAAATAACATTTATATCAATGTGTACAAAATAACGCCCATATCAATGTGTACAAAATAACACTCATATCAATGTGTACAAAATAACACTCATATAAATGTGTACAAAATAACTCATATCAATGTGTACAAATTGCACTTATATCAATGTGTACAAAATAGCACTCAAAAATAAAATATTAATCAGATTTAGTAGATAAAGCCAAAAAGACATCTTTTACAGTCATTAAGTCCTCTAATTTGGTGAGATTATTAAATTATCAGCTAAGTAGATAATTGTTTTGCTGTTTGGTCTAATAAAACAGTAAATAAAAACCCCTCCAAATAGTGATATCCGTTCGTGTAATAATTTGCATCTTTTATTTCTATTCTTGGTTTCAGTAAAATTATAATGTCCGATTTGCGAGACCTTATTGTCCTTCATAATCCTCTTGTTTATTCTCATATTGTGTAAATATTCCACAATTCTTCTATTCGCCTATCTTTTCTTACCTTCATTTATTGCCAGTTCCTTCGTTTGCAATCCTTCCTACCATTCTTACGTCTATTCTTGACTTACCAACCTTCGTTCGTTTCACTGTGCATTCCTCTTAATGATAAGACTGGCTGGTGAAATAGAAAACTAAACGGAATAGATTAATAATAGTAATTATTTAGAAGAAAAAAATCGTCAGAAGAATCTTAATGCAAATTATTATAATTAAATTTAAACAGCCGTGGTGAAAAATTCCTGATGAATATTTGTATTTTTGTCGAGAAAAAAAA
Source organism: Megalonaias nervosa (assembly GCA_016617855.1). NCBI lineage: Eukaryota > Metazoa > Mollusca > Bivalvia > Unionida > Unionidae > Megalonaias > Megalonaias nervosa. The sequence goes on along the minus strand of JAECUM010092977.1, from coordinate 41,285 downwards.
TATGCGCGATATAAAACTTTTCATGCATGAACTGTTTCAAATATTAAAAAAGATTGTATGTGTCAAAATTGGCATGAAAAGGTAAATCAGTCAACAAAATCTATATTATATAAAGAATACAGTTCATTAAGGAATTTTGAAAAATAGTTATGCAGAGGATTACCTTTTTGCACTCCTACGAATGTCACTATATTTCTATGTTCTAGCCATAAAATCAATATTCAGGCAGGTAGATATGAAGTTGGCATTACTTCAGAGAATCTTTTATAACTTATGTTCCAGAAATAACTTACAACTAGTCATGATGAACTCTTTTCTTGTTTTGCTTTGCCAAGATATTAAAGTGAACAAAAACAACATTAAAATAAATGATGGTGCGCTCATACATCTTAAGAAAATATATAGATTGATTTCATCTCAAAGTCCACATATTATATGCCATTTGTTAGCTAGACTTAAGCCTATACTGGATGACTTTTAGTTATATTATAAAAATTGTAATGCGCTCCAATATAGTGACCCTTCTGTGTAATTTAAATGACTGAAATAAAGAATATAAATTTACTTCAATTTCTGCTTGTAGGGAGATGACATTGTAGCAACCCTTTCGTATAACACAGTAAGTTTCTATTAGGCTGTAACGTAACTTCGCTCAGGAAACGTCGTCTACAATTAACTCTGCATATTGAAACTTAGCCATCATTTTACAAAGTTTGTTTGTAGGGTTTAAGACGCTGCCCACACGTTATACTTTCAGGCTTTACACGTTGCGTCACATTCGCCAAAATCGTAACCAGCCCTATAATATTTATTTCTCAAGTTTGGTTGCTTGGATCCTTAGCTACTTAAAAACAAATTTTCTTGACAGTTTAATAATTAACATTTTTTTCACGAGAGACCATCCTTATACGGCCGCATTGATGTCCAATGAGCGAATATAACCTTGACCTTCACAGGACATACTAGGTAAGATAAGCCGTCCGTTTAGCTAAGATAAGGTTTCTCCATTCGATGTTTTTGTGCATCATACGCTTATTCCAACATGAGAAAACTACTAATACTAGTTTCCTTATTAGGAGGTATTTATCTCAGAGCTTTGTCTGTCTGCTTTTATTTGATCTATCTACGTATCCATATATCTACCTACTATTTACAGTATGTCTTCTTCCTTGTGCCATTTTCCTGGCCTTTGTAATGTCAAGATTGCTGTCTCGTGGTTCTGGCGAGTTGCTTAAATATAAGCGTTCGTGTATGTCTCAACTCCCGTAAGTAAAGTATTTTCTAACACGAACTCTACTATTAAATATAAAAGCGTGCATAAAACGCATTGTACCGAGGGTGGGTCGTGGGGTTGGGGTGGTGTAGGGTATAGCTTATTTCCTCTGTTCTGGTATCTAGGTACGTCCGGCCAAATTGGGTACATTTCTCTGAGTAAAACGACAAATCAAGGTATACGACTGAGCCCTTATTTCATTGTCCGTACGCGAATAAGACCTTAATTGGGAACTTCAGGTTTATTACTTTGAAGTCGGCATCAGACTCCAAACGAAATTCTACGGGGTGGGAGGGAGACAAGATTAGATTCTTTGTCCATCTGCTTTGATTTGGGCTTGATGCATGCTGTATTATCATATGTTGATACTACAGATCGGTGTCTAGTTGCTGACGTGTACATGAACAGGTAAACGAGTTGAACTGTATTGTGGAGAGTGACTGGGAACTTTTCTGGATACGGAGCTACATATACACATCACTAATCAATTAATATCAATACACCCCCACCCCCCACCCCTTGGAAACCATACACTCAAAAGCCTTGATGACGATGGAAGGCGTCTTTTGCCCATGAAATAAAAAGACACTCTTTAGTTGTTCGGAAATAGTAGACTTTATGGATAAATTATTTTCCTTCAAAACTACTGTAACTACATAATTGAACAATACCATATATTCATGCAGCTTCCCTAGCCTTGCCGAGTAGCAGACGCGGTTCCTGCCTTCTACTGTGTGGCGCCAGAGTGAACCGGACGTGCCTTGAAGGTTATGAATGTAAATCAAACGGATGTGGATCGGAATGTTACATGAGCGCTAATTATCACCAGCCAGATCGTAAGTACTCTTATATATATATAGAGTTACAGTGTTGTTATATATATATATATATATATATATATATATATATATATATATATATATATATATAAGCAAGGCATATATGGCAAGTATACAAAAAAAACATGGCATTTAAAGTGTTAGTATAAAGGAATTTGATATACCAGTACTATTGGTATATCAAATTGTGATCCGCCCATGGTGCAATAATACGCATATATAAACATTCTAGCAACCGTCAGCAGTTGATTATATATCAATGATGAATTTCCACACATTAATCATTAGTGACGTATGAAAATAACGATAAAAGATATTAATAATCCTCGTTTTCTAAATGAATTTAATATGGTACACATTTTCATCGCAATCCTTTCTGATTTCTGTTTCCCCCTCCCCCCTCATGCATAATGGACAAACTACGCAGAAATGTGGAGTGACAGAGAAAAGGAATTTGGGCTGGATTAAAACCTTAAAATAGAAATTACACCGAGTAACCTACAAGAATATGGTTCGTCGTAACGATACGTGTGCACTTTCCTTGGGATTTATCTACAGTGTTTATCAATGATACAAAGCTGCAAACCATGTCGACATTATACAGTAAATTCCTCGATTACATGGTACACATACTGTGATGTATTTAATGGACCATCGTAGCAAGACACGGGCTAGAATCTATGAAATGACGAACGTACAGGATTTTCGTTTGTGTCATCCCACGATACCTCTGGACTTATGAATGACGGTAAAAGTTAAGTCAAACAGACCAAAGGATCAGAGAGAGAGAGAGAGAGAGAGAGAGAGAGAGAGAGAGAGAGAGAGAGAGAGAGAGAGAGAGAGAGTTTATGGTCGGTGGTACTGTTACTAAAGCAGATCAACTGTAAATATATTAAAATATTTTAGTTACCTCTTGCTGGTTCGTCATTTCGCTTAGTTTCTATTCCACATTAATTTCCATGAGCCGGTAGGCGAATGACTTAGCGTTCATGTGAATGGTGTAATTAACCAAATGTTTCTAGTGCTCTACTTTTATTATTAAAACCATCTTTCATGTTTAAATCATAAGTGTGTATTACAATGATTTAATCAATGTGAATAAAAATAGAAACTAAGAAAAGAAAACAATCAATTTATCAATATGCAAAGGTGATTGTGAATAGCCACAAAAGGCATAGAACTATATTTTGTAGCAGACACATTCGGGGATGTGAGGAGTTCATTCACTCGGTCAATAGACAGCTGCCTGTAGTAAATCTTAACTCTGTTCAAAGGGCAAATATATGTATTTGTATGTGATATAAATAAAATATATGTACAGCATGTACGCTGTATCAATGATATACCACTCGTTGTATAAAGTTTTCATTAAAAGGAAACTCGGCAAGCCTCGTTTCCTATTAATGAAAAATTTATACATCTCGTGGTATATCATTGATACAGCGTACATTATATATATATATATATATATATATATATATATATATATATATATATATCACAGAGAGAGAATCTGTTTGCCATTTAAAAATGTATTTTCATTTGTACATCAGTTGACTCATGTTCTTTATCAGACATTTTTCATCTGTTTACCAACTATGGCAATATTCATCATTTAAAAGTCCTTTTTTTTTTTTTGAGAATAATTTGTTCTACTTGTCAAAAATGAATTGAGTTCAGTTTTATGATTTACGATCTTGTTATCTATCAAACAAGACAAACTTTAATTTTTGTTTCTTCAGTTTTAAACCTGTGTGTAAAGCTTTAGAGTGATATAGTTAATGACAAATATCTCTTTATTTTTGAATATATAAAACAGTCTTTGGTACAGTTAGTTTTTAGCAATCATATATCGATTTATTCTATATTTCTTATAAATCATCGTTATTTTGAACTAATGTCTCTCCAGGGATGAATCTTCAGAATAGTAATATAAGTGCAATGGACGCTTCAAATCGAATTCTATAATACAACCAGTATCATAGACGCCTTCCATTTTGAACTTATTTCCTCTTATCATGAGATGGCTCCACTACATCGATGTAATTTGTTGTGTTCCTATATACCCTATTTATAAAGAATTTTGGCATCTTGCTACACTGTAATTTTACGGTGACCTTGACATTTCGTACAGGCAGTATTTTTTTTTTATTTACCGTATTTGTTCGTGTAATAAATCAGATTGACTTTTAGGCGTATGTATGCGATAAAAAAAGCCAACCCACACTATTAATCATGAAGAACACCAGATATCTTTCAACCTGTCTCATGAATTAATCCTGATATCTTTAAACCTGCCTCATGAACGAGTCCTGATTTCTTTAAACCTATATCATGAACTAGTCCTGATATCTTTAAACCTCATGAACTAGTCATGTTTATGCTTGAAGTACCAATATATTTTTTGTTTCTCGTTGTATTTTTTAGATTGTCAACCTTTTGCCTGTGACCTGCATTGTCCACTCGGTTACTACAGAGACGAACGCAGCTGTGATCAGTGCAAGTGTGACTATTCCATTTTGGGATAGACTGGAACAGACTGGCAGTTGTTATGTATGTCATGAACTGAATAAAGCCTCAACTATTTCGATTATTTTTGGTTTGTGTGAGTGTTGCAATTTAAGAGTGGGTGAATGTTAAACAAGAAGATCATATCGTGCTGAGGCAGGTAAATTGTCTTGCCCTGTGACACATCACCAGTCAGGTCCGATCCGTAGCTGGGAATAATATGCATCCTTCTGTCAATGACTTGATAATAATATCGAAACAACAAAGTGTAGGTCTATGCTTTATATAAGATAGTCACTTGACTAATCATTCACAAACACACGTGGGTGGCCAAATAAAGAAGAAAAAGATTACACCAAGATGATGGCCTAAATTTATGAAAAGGTATCATGCCTGTTAACTCTGTAGCGGATGTAACTGACGTTGTAACCTGCCAACAAAATGTAACATTACCACTCTGTAGCGGATGTAACTGACGTTGTAACCTGCCAACAAAATGTAACATTACCACTCAAGATTAGCTCTGCATATTTTTGTTATTGGACACTCTCCATGCTATAATCGTCCAGCATGACGCACGGTGCGAACAAGAGTACACATTAGGTTTATACGTTTCTTGTCAATATTTGACTGTATAGCAGGGACATTATCCCATCTCATTCGTTGTAAAAGTTTGAATTTGCACATTATAATTTTATAAGAATATTCGAAAAAAGTGATACAAATAATTTGTTCATTCATTTATGCACCTTAAACTTTATTCAAGTCGCTTCAATTCTACAAAAATATAACACTGTGAATCGAGGTATCTTGACGGCACAGAAGACAGCGCTTAGTGTTCATAGAGGTAGAGAAAACTGGAGATTCAGAGACAACCATCGCTCTTTGATGGTCTCTCACCTAACTCCTGCGGGTATCCAAACAAAAATATATGCCAGAGTTAGAAATGGTGTATGTGATCAGTAGGCTTTCTAGGCCTTTATGGACAATTTCACAGCGAACCAATGCGTATGACAGTAAGTAAAATTAACACTGTTCACTTATATTCATCATCAAGACTGGGTAGCGTTCTTTAAATATGATTCGGAGAAAACATGACACAATATTTCAGCCTTGTGCGCAGGGGGGGGGGGGCTGATGACTGGGCTTGGGTCACCTTACAGTCTTAAGATGGCTGGTGAGTTAAAAATTTGTGGTGTTTGTTGATGTATTACCAGCCTTTGTCGCCTTGTGCAACCGGGCCTGATGGCGAGGTTAGCCACCTTATATGCACTATTTTTCGGGTCAGTTGTAGAGTTATATGTGTTGTTTATTTTACTGAGACCTGTATTTTTAGTGTTGTGTTAGTAACATGCCAAGAAAGAGAGAAAAACATTTTTTCCTTCTCCCTCTTTTCTCTTCTTTCCTATTTAGTTTCTCTGTCACTTTTAGTTAATTCTTGACGTTTTTAATTTATGTTCCTGTTACTTTTACTTTTAGATCATTCTTGGTATTGTGGTTTAAGTATGTGTATAAAAATTTATTTTTTTTTTTAATTTAGTCGTGTAAGGTGGGTGTTCATTATGGACTTACCCTTTGGCTAGCAGTCTTATCCTGCTCCTATAGTCCTTCTGTTTATTGTTGTTATAGCTATATTTTTTAGGTGTGTTTATATTTTACCATGTTCATTAATTTGTTTTAGGTACGATATTATATTCTTGTATGTGGTGTCAATGTTTTTGTTATTTACCTTGTCCAAGAATTCAGGGTATTTCGCAGGGGATCCGATTTTCTTTTGGTATTCTTGGAAATTGATTCGTTGACTGCGGTATTTGGGGCAGCTGTTGAAAACGTGGTCCAGTGTTTCTGCTACAGGGCAGTGTGGGCAGTTTATAGTTCGATTCAGTTCTTTGTTGAGATGTTTTCCAAAGCTGTGTCTTAGTAACATTTTCCTGGTTTTGATCCTGTTAATAATTTGGAGGTCGATGGTTTCCAGGTCTTTAGGTGTCTTGATGTTTCTGGTGACATCTTTTTGTAGTTGCAATAAATATCTGCCCTTGTTGGTATTTTCCCAGAGCTGCTGACATTTCTTGTTTATTATGCTTTTCTCTTGACTATATATCTCGTGAATACTGTAGTTTAGAGGATCTATTATATTGTTCAGGAGGTTGTGCTTTGCTTTTTGATCAGCTTTGTCGTTTCCGGTCAGGTTGATGTGTGAAGGTACCCATAGAAATTCGATGTTTTGTTGTTTTTCTTTGATCTCTCTAATGGATAGCATTGTTTCTTCTAGCATATTGCCTCTGCTTTTTGATGTACCAGTCTCTAGGGATTTAAGTATGCTTAGAGAGTCTGTTATAATGACATACTGGATGTGGTTTTGGGTTTTGATCCATTTAAGTGCTTCATTTATTGCCCAGAATTCTGCTGTGTAGATGGAACAGCCGTCCGGGAGTCTGGTGCTAAATTCGACTTGGTATTCCAGTATCACTGTTGCAGCTGCTGTCCTGTTTAGTTCTATCTATCTGGATCCGTCTGTGTAGATTTTAAGATATCCAGCGTATGTTTCATTGATGATTTTGTGGATTTCTGTTAGCGTTCTCGTTGGGTTTTGTAGTTTGGATCCAAACGTCTGGGCAATCAGGTTTATTTTGGGAGTGTTGTTTTTCCAAGGAGTAGGATCGCTAATTTTGTGTTGTTTGGCTTGAATCCCTGGTAGTTCAATTTATTCACAGAGTGCATGTATTTTTTTACTTGCTGTGGGTTGGGAACTAGTTTTTGTCTGAATGGAGTCCTGCACTTTTTGATCGTCATTTTAGTTAGGTTGGTGTCTTGTGGATTGAGTTTCTGGTGGGATATCTCAATATTTGTTCTTCTCGTCTCAGGTGCAGTGGTAAGTCTCCCGTTAGTACTTGTAGTTCCTCGATCGAGATGTTAGATAGAGTCCCCGTGCATAGTCTGAGTGCTTTGTATTGTATGTTGTTTAGTTTTTGGAGCAAGGTATTGTTCACAGTGGCATACACCTGGCAGCAGTAGTCCAGTTTGGCTCTGATTAATGATCGGTAGAGCATGAGCATTGTTTGTTGGTCCGCTCCCCACGTTGTTCCCTTAATACTTTTTAGGAGGCTGAGGTCTTGTTGGCATTTTTTAATTAAAGTTGTTATGTGTGGTTTCCATTTAAGGGTCTCATTCAGTAGCATTCCCAAGAAGTATGTTTCTTTTGCAAATTGGATTGGTGTGTTTTGTAGGTAAAGTTTGGGGTTTGTGGTAGGTCTTTTATTCGTTGGGGAGAAAAGCATTCCTACGTTTTTGGTACTTGATATTTTAAATCCCCAGTTGTCTGCCCATTTGCCGATAGCGTCTAAGCTCTGCTGTAGTTGATGGATGTGATTTTGGCTCTTGGGGTTGCCTGCTTTCCAAATTCCGCTATTGCCTGCAAATTGAGATAGATCGATTTTGTTGTTAGTATTGTCACCAAGATTGTTGACCATGATATTGAATAGTGTGGGACTTATCACGCTTCCCTGGGGAGTTCCGTTGTCCAGAGTATAGGTCTCGGAGAGTGCGTCACCTACTCTGATTTTGATTTTGTCTCCCCGTTAGGAAGTTTGAAATCCATCAGTGAATGTGCCCTGTTATGCCATATTGGTTGAATTTGGAGATTAGGCCTTTGGTCCAGACCAGATCAAACGCTTTCTCGAGGTCTAGAAATATCGCAATTAAGTGCCTATCTCTTTTCTTTTTGGTATTGAAGGCAAGTTTAATGCCTGGCTTCCAGTCTAATTAGTTGGTCAATGGTTCTGAATCCACTTTGATTTTCGGAGAGTATATGGTTTTTATCCAAGTGGTGCCTTAGTCGGTTATTAATCATTGTCTCCATGACTTTGCAGATGGTATTAGTCAGGGAGATGGGTCAGTATGATGTTAGGCTTTTTGGGTCTTTCACTAGTTTGGTTATGGCTATGACAACTGCTTGTTTCCACATTGTGGGTACGTTTCCAATTTTCCATATTAGGTTGATCATGTCAAGTATAATTATTTGCATATTTATTGGAAGATGTTTATAAACGTTATAGCCTAGGTTGTCTTCTCCTGGGGATGTGGATTTTTTTTTTTTTGTTAATTAGGCGCTTTTCTCCATTCGTCAATGCTGAAACTCGTTTAGTGGCTAATCACTGTTGGTTTGGTCAGTGAATAAATGAAGGAATTCCTTTTCCAGTTCTTGTCTTTGCGCCATAAATTTTGGGAGTGATTGTTATTGCTGTTTGAATTAGCAAAATGTTTTGCTAACTGTTCTGCTTTATCTTGGTTGCTGTTGGCTCCTGATATTTTTGGTGTTGTTGTCGGGACCTTCCCTCTCATGGCTTTGACTTTTGCCCAGACCTCTTTGGAGTTGGTACTTTGGTTAAGTGTGGAGCAATATGCGCGCCATGAAGTAGTTTTCGCTTCCTTTATTACTGTTCGTGTGCTAGCTTCCTTTTGCTTGTAGATCATGAAGTCCGAAGCTAGTTTTGTGTGCTTAAAGCAATTCAGGGCCTTCTTTTTTCCTTAATGGCAATTCCGCAGTTGTCATTCCACCACGGTATACTATTTTTGTTACATTTTCCACTTGTTTTGGGTATACTGTTTTGTGCTGCTCCATTTATAGCCTGTGTTATGTTGTTGTAGTATTGGTTGGTATCTTTACTATGTAGATCTTCTAGTTGTGTCTTGCTCAAAATTTGTTGGAACAGGTCCCAGTCGGCTTTCTCTGTTTTCCATCGTTGAATGTTTCTTTGTTGTTCTTTTGGACTTTGTAAGTATATTGTGGTACATATCGGGAAGTGGTCACTGCCTAATGTGCTTTGCTGTAACACTTCCCAGTCCGTGATCTGTGCAAGGTTTGGTGTTGCAAGTGTTAAATCTATTGGTGTTAGTTTTCCATTGATGGGATCTATTCTGGTAGGTGTTCCTGTATTTAATATTATTAGCTTGTTCTCCCTGGCGTATTTTTCAATGCTTTTCCCTCGTGTACCTATGTGGTCACCGCTCCATTCTCTGTTGTGTGCATTGAAGTCACCGCAGATAATGCTGTTTATACCCCTGTCTTTGAATAAATTCTAAGTAGCTTTGGGTGGGGTTTACATTATTCCCTCCTGGGTCATATATCTTATAAATGTTCAATTTTTGGCGTCCTACTTTGACGGTGATTGCATGGTATTCTATTAGGTTGCCATTTAAGTCAATGTTTGTGTTTATTTCTATTATGTCTGTAATTGTGTTATGGATATAAATGGCAAGCCCTTCTCCTTTTGTTTCATTGCTCCTGTATTTAAGGAATTTTGTGTCGTAGCCATTTATTTTGGGTATGGTCTTACTTGCTCATTCAAGAGTGTTTCTTGCGGGCATAGGATATTAAGTTTGTTGGTGCCGATGTTAATAGCTGTTATCAGTTCACCATGATTAGGAATTATTCCTCTGCAGTTCCATTGCCATATAATTAATTCATTTGCATAAGTTTTATCCTTGTGTGTATCCATTGTTCAAGGATGTTGTTTATGTATTTAATAAGTTTCTGTAAGATTAATTGTCCTTGGGAATTTTTTTTCTAGTAGTCGAAATAGCAATAGGAAGAAGTTTTGCTTTATAATCTGGTTGTGGGGTGTGTTTTGTTGTAAACCATCTCGTAGTTCATTGAAGTATTGTGTTATTAAGGTGGGGTCTAAATAGTCGTCAGATGTGATACTTTCCCCTTTTCGAGCACTATGGGAGTTATTTGACTTGTTTATGTGCTGTTTATGCGCTGGTTGTTGCCTGTTGTGTTCGGATGAAATATCTGGTTTTTGTTTGTCCTCTTTTCCAGCGGTATGGGTGTTATTTTCCCTGTTTATGTGCTGATTATGCGCTGGTTGCTGCATGTTGTGTTTGGGTGGAGTATCTGGTTTTTGTTTGCCGTTTCTCTTGGCTGGGGGTGATCGGGGTCGACTGATTGTAGTCTGAGGTCCTTCAGAGGTAGTTGTTGTTGATTGTGAAGTATTCGTTAGGTTTGGTTGAGTCGCTTTTTTGTTAGGTTGGGGATGTTGTTCACTTTTTTGGCTTGGTTGTATGAAATCTGTTTATCCTCCACGATTTGAATGATTTTTATTTCCGCTGTAGTGTAGGAGCATTCTCTAGAGTAAGGTGTGTGACTTCCTCTGCAGTTGGTACATTTATGTGTTTTTGCAGCACATTTTCCTTTGTGTTTTCCACCACATTTTTAGTATCTTGTATGGTATCGGCAGCGTGAGGTAAAGTGTCCCCAGTGTTGGCAATTGTTGTAGAAGCGAGGTTTGTTTATATATTTTTGCAGTTTAATGGTTTTACCGTATGGCCCAAGCTTGATGGTTTTTGGTGGCGGTTCTGCAAATTTTAACAGTACCGTAGAAGTTTCCTGTCCCTGACTGTTTCTTAGCTTTGTGAGTCTTCTGTATTGGATGTGGTGGTACGTTAGGTCATATGCTATGTCCGATGTAGTCTTCCAGAGGAGTGTGCCCATTAGTTTTAGTATAGCTTTGAATCCACAGCTTGGGGTTTCTTTCGCTTCTCCTTCGCGATTGGTCCTTGATGTTGTGTTAGAGTCCCTTTTTGAGTTTTGATGAGTGGTCGTTGAAGGGACCTTATTATGGGTTACATTTGTTGCCTGGTGTCTTTTGACAGTGACAGTTATACCCGCTATGTTAGTTATGTCGAGATAGTTAGCAAGCTGACGTGCGGTATTATACCAGATGATGATGTAGTTGGCTTCTGGTCGGATGATCCGAAATATGCCACTGTGATGTTTTGTCAGTGAGGCAGTCAGGCTGTTGCTGCTAATTCGTAGGGATCTTTGATTAGTGCTGCTGATGTATAGTTTTAGTTCTGGTGGGTGGTAATGGTACTTCGCGGGTTTAGGTCTTTCCTTATTTTGGCATTCTTTATTTGTGATGGTTTTATTTTTATTTGAATTTGGGAGATTGGTGCCAATGTTGTCAATGTTGTTCTTTTTTTGCGTCCATGTTGGTTGTATTGTTGTCCCGTTGTCTTTTAACTGGCTCATTTCCTTTATCTGTTGGTTGTTTGTCGTCTGTCATGGTTGTTTTTTGATGTTTTGCTTTCCTTTGATTGGTTGCTTCCCTTTTCCTTTTAGAGCTTCTTCTTCATATTCTGGTTTATCCTAATAGCTATTATTCTTTGTTTCCTGCTCTTCCTGGCTTGCTTCCTGGAGGGCTTTTTCTATTTCCGCCATTTCCCTTGGTGTTATGTGCTCAGATGGGCCTGCTTGCTGACTATTGTGTATGGTATATTAAGGAGTAGTAGGTGGTGGTTGGTGGCGTAGAGTATTATGTGTTGTACTAGTGGTTATTGTTGTTGCTGCTGTTGCGGTATTGTTTTAAATTTCTTGCTCAATTGTTGTCATTCTATCTTGTACATCTTGATGGTGTAGGTTAAGTGTTGCTTGTCTAGGTGTTTTTGATGGTGTAGTTGTTGTCGGCCTGTTGTCTGTCAATACCTGTTTGGGGTCCATCGTTTTATCTTGTGCATCTTGGTGGTGTATATCGCTGAAAGTTGCTTGTGCAGGTGTTGTTGATGGTGTAGTTGTTGTTGGTCTGTTGTCCATCACCACCTACTCGGTGTATATTTCGGTATCATCTTCGTTGTTGCTCGCAATTGTTTCTAGTCCTAGTCCATGCTATTCCTCCTGGTGTTGATGAGTACTGTATGTTGTGTAGTTGGTAGTTGTTGTTGGTGTTGTAGCATTTGCCGTTCCTTTGTTGTCAGCCTTATCCTCCTCTGTGGGTGTTGTTGGTGTTGCTGTTGCTACTCTTGTCGGTTTCCTTGTTTTCAGTTGTGTTATTGTTTGTCGTGGGTATGTTGTTGTGGTCGTGGTCCTGATATTTTGTTTTAGTTTTTTTGTTTTGGTTGCAGTTGTATGTTTATTGGGTCTTTTACTCGATTTGGTTTTAATGGCATCATCCAGGTTTGTTATCGTTGTATTTGCCTTTTTCATGGACGCTCTTGTGGTTCTGGTTGATCGTGGTTGTATTTCTAACTCTCGTTGTGTGACTTCCTTTGTTGTAGGGGAGGTTAGGTAGGTTCCCACTACTACCACAGAGTCCCTGGGGAGTTCCTCCTGTGTTGTATTACTAGCCCCTTTTATTGATTTTTTGACTTGTCTTTGGTTGGCTTTTTCCATTTTATTTCTAAGCCTGCTTTGCTTAGTAGTTTCCAGCCTAGATTTGGTAAGGAAAGCAATTTTGTTCCTGGTACCCTGTGACATGACTATATACTTTACCTGACCTGTTTTGTAGATTTTAGTATTTGGTAATGGTGTATATTATTGGACCAATGTGGTTATTAATTTATCCTTGACAATAGTTTAAGATATAATTATGTTTAATAAAGTAGGTATATAATTGTGTTTAATAAAGTATATTTATTGTTGATATTAATATGAGATGTAATAATATCTATTAAATTAAAGATAAAATTATGTCTAATTAGATAGATTTGTCCTTTTTGTTATGTGTCAGTTGTCATGAACAGCGTTTGGTGAAAAATCTTTTTACAACACAGGCTTGTTGTTTTTCAAGGCTTTCACCCAGGTGTTTGCTAGTTTATTTTATCTAGCACCTGTTTCGGGCCCGTTCAAGTCAGTATCGTTGCAATTAGGTCTTACTGGATAGTTTCGTATTTTGACACCTCCTTAATTTTTAAGGTAGAAGGCATGAACCTAATTATCATAACCTAGCATTTATAAATTCACACAGAAGCTAAATCTGTAATGTGGTTTAGATTTACTTTGAGTTAGGCTTGAAAATAGGTTGGCTTGTTTGGTGACTGCCTGTCACAGTTAGACTAGCATTGGAGATCAAATGCGTAACTTGGGCTGCAAATGAATAACCGACTTGGCTTACGTATTTATGTATGTCTGCTTACAGAGGTAAATATCTAAAAATCGAGATGGTTGAGGGATGATTAATAGTATGCTAATTTGTTATAGTACTAGTGAACTTTATTCATGCATAAGGCACATACTGATTCTTTTAGCCGCCTTGTCACAGGAAAATAGTCAAAATAGCTCTTTGCTGTCAAAAATGAATGCAAAAAAGAGGGGTTGGTGGCAGTGTTGATTCAGTATAAAAACCACCAGTTGTATAAGGAATTAACCTGATTGCGACAGACAAAATCTCACATGCATCCTTTCTACAAAAATCATTAGTTTGTTTTTATTTGTATCTTCAGCGTAAAATTATTCTCATTTTTCTGCAATAGGTCATTGTCGGATGAAAATTCACCAGATAAACTGTCCAGTGAGACCTCAAGTCAGTAACGTTGCAATTAGTCTATCTTGTTCGTATTTGATATGCAAGGTCAAATCTGATTGGAAGTAGAATTATTCGGTCGGTTTTCTAGATTTCTAGCTTGTTAGATATGTAAGGTCAATTTTGATTGGAAGTTGAATTCTTTGGTTGGTTTCTAATATAGTAGATTCAGTTATATAAGGTTAATTCTGATTGGAAGTTAGATATTTCGGGTGAATTTAGAGTCCGTTTAGTATATTTAAAGAAGGTCAAATCTGACTGGTAGTTGGTTAAACTTGTATCATGCGATATAAAGATTTAGTATAAAATTTTAATAGCCTACAGTACCGATAGTAATTAACTTATGATGTTGATGTTAGTGTTATTAAAGTATTGTAATTAGTAGAGTTATAGTTAGTTAATTTATTAGCATTAGTTATAAAGGTATTTATCTGGGTTAGTAGCGTAGGTTAGATGTAATGGGAATTAAAAATTATAAATATAAATAAAGAAAGTGGCACAATGTAAATTTCCCGTAGGATTAATCTTAAAATAGTGGCTGTATATACTTCTTACCTTGTTAGCGTATTAGCATAAGGCGAAGTGGTGATTAATTAGGACCAGTCGCGCTGCTGCCGCTGGCCTTCCTTTGCGCTTTGTTCTTATCGCGCACTGCTGCTGCTGGCCTTCTTTTGACTAAACGGATTAAAGTCGCATATGCTTACCAAGAGTTTGCACGACTGGTTAATTCTCGAATGTCGAGATTTTTAATTGGTCGGGGTTGTAGGAATGGTGCCACTAAAACCCCGCTTGGCCTTCCTTTGTTCTTTGTTCTTGCTGGCAGTGATAAAGCACGGACGTGAAGGAAAACATCCCCTCTTACTAACTACCCATATCACCTACCAAACAATCCACAAAATGATGAGAGTGCTAACCTAAAATAAATTTTTATATTATATAATATACTATTACAAAACCTTTTGTTTTAAGTCATTAGTGTTTTTTGTTATTTTTTAAAAACCTAACATACGCGTGCACACATACAAACACACACACAACAAACGTACACTCACGCATGCAAACACAAAAGCACACAAACGTACACGTACACATATTCAACACACATACACACAAACAAAGGTACGCGCACGCATACAAACACATGCACACATACACACAAACGTACGCGCGCACACAAACACACACATACACACACAAACACACACAATTATATAATTGGAAACTTGATCAGTCTCTCTTTTCTAGAGATCTGGTTAGCCCTGAGAAAGGCTGGTTTGTTTTTTTTTAACTCCAGATGCACCTGGTTAATGGTTGCATCTCCCAGGCCGGGCACCACAGACACATCTGAGACTCCAGTCCTGCTCCCAATTGATACGTCTGTTTGGAAGAGCAGGGGTGGGGGTGGGGGTGAGTGGTCTCATCATCACAGTTTGCACTCTGAAGAATAGCGAAGACTTCCCTCTGTCTTCTATTCTGCAGTCGAGGATGATGAGGTCTCCTTATCTCCTGCCTACGCTGAGGCTCCCCCTCTTGCCGCTGTCTCTCCAACTCCTCTTCCCAGTTTTCCATCTGGGTGACAGCGGTTCTTGGTACTGGATCTTGTGGCTGTTGCTGTGGCTGACGTGGTAGTGTTGGCGTCCTCACCTCAGGCTTGACCTCACACAGAGGCCTAAGTATGCGGTGAGGCAGGATTCTTTCTTTCTTCTTTTCCTTTCCTTCTCCTCTTCTTTCTTTTTCTCCTCCTCTTCTTCTTCAATCATAGCTGCTTCTGCTATGGCTTTCATAGCCAGCTCGTCCAGGATGCGCCTGGCATACTCCAGGGGCATTTGGAGTTCAAGCAGTTTTGTGAACCTGCTCATTTTTGTCTTGTTGATAATTCAACGATGAGTAGCCAGACTGATGAACGCTCTGCTTTATATGTCTGAAGAGCGGACGTGAAGGAAAACATCCCATTTACACAAAAAACTAACAATACCCATATCATAACCAAAACAACATGGAACGCGTGGACACTCACGTTCACTTTTTTTCACCTACAAACACACTTTAATACTACTCCTATCTATAAAAAAAAACACACAGACTACCTTACAAGCCAGAGAAACGAAGTGTTTATAGGCACACTTCTATTTTTTTAACTTACTTACACACAAAGACAGACAAATATTTTGGCAATTTGACTATTATCTCTTTTCTAGATTGTTGGGAGTAGCCCTGAAAAGGGCTGTTTTTGTTGGAGGGGTTATGTCAATCGCTTATCGTCTAAGATTGCGTACCCGTCTGGCTGCAGGCTTTCCCACAGGATAGGATCTATTTCTGCGGAAGGAGAAGGAGAACTATTTCGTGTCTACACGACAGTCCACAAAGCCTCTGTCTGGCTCCTGCTGTTGCTGTTCTCTCTGATGTTTCTGAAGTCTGTACTTCTCCGTCGATTCTTCATGCTCCTTCTTGATTTAATCTTTAAAGACCTCTTCTATCAGGTCTTGGACTATTTTTAACATCCTGACATTCTCTATCTCATCAGGCTTGCATATCAGGTTTTGCCTGACACGATGTAAATTCACATAGGCTTCGTTCAGCTTAGCTAGTCTTGAAAGCATCTTCATAGGTGGACGAATCAACCATAGATGGTCAGACTGAAGACTACCTTGATTAATATGGCTCAAGCGGGGAAGCGACAGAAAACATACGTACGATTTATTTTGGGTAGTAACGCTATAATAGCTTATCGCATGGTGAGGGATAGAGAGAAGTCAAAGAGCATGTATAATGATGAAATGTTTTGAAAACAATCCACAGACACATTTTAAAAAAAATAACATTTTTTGTTAACCCAGAAACCACTAACACATCATAGAACATCAAACTAACTACTTATGACAAGGTTGACAACGTTGTGAAGTCAAGTTAGACTTCCATGGATGGAAGTCATTGGGCCATTGATGTACACTACATTTCCTAGCTAAAGACAAGATATATCCATAACGGTCACAAAATCTATCTACTTTTTCATCGTTTCTAGAAGAGTCACGATCGAAATAAGTCACTAAATGTTCTAAGGGATATCCAAGACTACGTTGAGGAAGAAATACACACAATATTTTCCACGCACCATGGAATCTGTGCCTTGTAATTTCACATTATTGAATCGTGTTGTCTGGGCATTTCTTCCCATAAAGTCGATGATGTCGTCTTCCAAAGGCGGCAATCCACACGAATCAAACTACTCCACACAGGCATTGTGGGGAAAGTAGAAGGCTACCCAGTGGGTTCCCCTGAGATGAGTATCGTCCGTGTTGATGACATAAGCTTTGATGGTCTTTAGGTTTGCGATGAGGACGTTTATCTTTAGCGCACACGACAGGATTCCAAGAAGCGGTGTACGAACTGTTTTTCAAAAGGTAATAGAGTTCCCAGGTATCCATTTTGATTTTCTTGTTTTTCATAGGTAATGATAAGTCATCAATTCAATCCTTACGTTTTTCTTGAAAATCACTGTCAAGTAATTGTCTCTTCGCTTCGTCTCCGTACTCTGGGCCAAGAGAGATTCGAAGCGATGGATCTCTAGAGCAGTCAGTGGAGGGGAGGAATGATCACGCAATTCTTTATACAACTGATGCAACACTGCTTCTTCCGAGATGAGACCCTAAGCGTCCGCCAGATACTCGTCTAATTTTTCTTCTTGACTCATAATCAGACATCCATAGCAATAATTCTTGGTCAATGCCATATTTTTTTCCCGCCAGGTGTTTGGCAAAACAGGAGACTAAATCTTCATCTTGTTCTGGTGATCGTGATATCACCAACACCTCTTCGTCTTTCTCTTTGGGTTATGCTTCCACCATATCCTCCCATTCCATTTCCAAAGATTCTCTACCATTCAAAGAGGGATAAAAGGCTTCCATAGCTTCTAAGAATCTAGAATGACTTCTCTCAAACTGTTGATTTCTATCGTATTATCGAATTCGGCATACAAGATGACGTTCACCGTGTTGGGTAGAGCTTCTGCAAACTGAAGTTCCACACGCAATTGACCGGATTTTATAGGGTGGAAATACCCCTCGTCGCTTCCTTGGTCAAGAGCGAAATCAAAAGTCCACAAACCGTAGCCTCCTGCATAATCGTCGTACGAAATACCGTGACTGGTGTTGGTCCCTAACTGTTCCGTGGCTTCGTGCAGGGACAAGTACAATCTCAAGTAATTCTTTTCTGGGTAAAGTTACGTTCGAAGGGTCTGGTACACAAGGTCTTCCATCGCGACTGACTTCGATCTTGGACACTCTGTAGTGCTTAAACGGGAAAGGAATGACAGTGACGGCTCCGTTAAGGGCTTCGTTGCTGACGATGCCAATGATTAAACGTTTGGGAAACTGTCCTTGGAACAGATTATCTTCGATCTTGGATCGGAGTCTAGCGGCAATGCTGAAAGTTTTCACTTCCACGCGTCCTATTGGATACCTGGCGGTCGTTCTGCTGAAAGTGTGACTGATGTCGTTCCCACTTTAGGTAACACTTCCACGCGTCGCACGTAGAGTCTGGCTTCTTGTATGATGGTTTTGTACTCGTTGGTATGGGCCATCAAACGGAAAACGGTACTGCAGCGATTCAGTCTCAAGCGAATATCCACTCCGTTCAGCAAATACGTTTCTTGCAACCACATATCCAAATGCAAACGATCCATCAGTTCTAAACTACATCCATGCAGGATTTTCTTTAAAACCTCGTTAAAACCCACATTGTGAGGATCGTCATCTGTTGTTAGGGCTGTGTCGTTAAACTTGTCCTCGTCCTGTGTGTCAGGTTTCTATACCACGCAAGCATCCAGATGGATGTTCTTGGCTTCTTTTCCGTACGTCAAGTGATTTTCCAGGTACGTTCGGTAAGGGTAAGAATCCATGCTGCTACTAGCCAGTTTGTTATTCAAGTACAAATCCACTTCTCTGAACAAGGAATGCATAAACTTGTTGATGGGAGCTACTCTAGCATCGGCTCCCGGAGCGGTGTCTTCAGTTTTGATCATTTTGACTGCTTTTCAGATCGATGTAATCATCGGGTTATCCTTTGATTTCAAATTCGATGGGGGCTGAGGTTGTCAAAGAGGAGATGGGATGAAATTCTACCCTTTAGGATTCTTGCATCGTCATCAAAGTGGGTGGCATGGCAAACAGATCCAGTTCCGATTTGGAACAATCGCAAGACTCTCGATACATATTTTTTTCTCTCGCTGTTTCTTAATAATCAAAAACGTCTAATTCTCGGACGGTTCTTCTTTTCTTGGTTTTTCTAGCTCTGGAGGTGTGATGTCCTCTGGAGGGGTGTCTTCGTCGTCGTCTATTTCTGCCTTGTCCTTGCCGTGGCGTCAGGGAAACAGGAATGTCTGACTCGGCAGCGTCCGGGACATTTATTGGAGCTTCTCGTCGGCCCAAAATGTCTTTGCAGGTTTGAAGCAAGAGATTTTTGCCTGCTCTCATGAAAGCTTCTTTTGGGTTTTGTTTTTCGATGATGACATTTTGGAGAAATTCCTTGCTTTGCGTAAAAGCTGCATCTTTCAAGGCGTGGAATCCTCGTGGAATCCTCGTGTCACCATCGGTTTCAAAACGGAGGCCACCGAAAGATTTCATCATATCTCCTAAACCATGTCCTCGTTGTCGAGCGAATCCTCGGTACACTGGATACATGACTAACAAGTAGTTAGAGAAACGTTTTCGAAAATGGAGTTTCACCGTAACTTTCCCTTTGATGAATGGAATATGTTGTCCCAGATCTCCTTTTATAGTGATGTTGACAGTGTCAAAATACGACTTACTGATGGGCAAATAGTGAGCATGTACCAATTCTCGGTAAGCATGATAGGTGTTTCCAACTTCCTCATCAGCGGACGTGGCAGAATCCACTTTGAAAAGAATGACTCAGTAACGGTACGGATGTGTGTCCCACCACATTGTACTCCACCACATCGGAGTGCACAAAGATCAAATTTAATCCTTGCTTCATTTCTACAGGGAATCGAAAATAATTTCTCAAAGTCCAAGTAGCTGGTAATGGCTGGTATTTCGTTTTTAATCTTGATCATCTTGAGGTCTCCACCCAAAATGTCAAACAAATCAAGACAAACTGTAATGGCCCACACTTTGTCCTCTGAAAATTTCAACAGCAGGCGACGAGTCACATTATGGTACTCGATCGTGATACTTCGTTTGGCTTTGTCCAAGGCTTTGCCAAACAGTGCATTGAACCTGGCAGCAATCGTGTTCATCAGATGTTGACCCCTAAAATAATAGCCTGGAGGAATTGTCAACAGATAGGTGAACCATTTAATTTTGGGGTCCTGTTTATTTCATGGAGTCACCTGCAGTTACTCGTTCATCCAAGTTTTGTTGCACTTGTTCGTCATGAACGTCCACCGTAAAAGTGTTTTGATTTTCAATGATGTTTTTGATTTGTGTGGGATGAATTATTTCGACCAAAGCTACTTCCCAATGGGCTTCGTGATCCAATTGGATGGCTTGAGGTAATTTGGTCGTGAAACAGCACAAAGGATTGTGGGGAAACACATCCATGGAACTGTCACTGGGTAACGTTAAGTAAAATGGTTATGCATAATTCCAGAGTTCAGGTCTCCGAGGAGTCGCTGGAGGTCAGAGGAGTGTCTAAAAGAGGATTGATATTATTGTTGTTTGGGTGGTGACGGTAGGAAGGGTGACTGACGTTTGTGACTGTTATTGTATTTCAGGTAAGGATTGGGAAGAAGGTAACCGAAGCAACTGCTGAGTAAAATGGTCCACAATTGTTTGTCTCCTTGTTGCGAACTCAAATTTAGCAATGGCAGCACCGATGACACAATACACGACAAAGATTTGGCAGAAAAAGACGATTTGCTTTTAGGCACACGTTCACCACACCACACCCATAAGGGTTGCTTTTGTAGATCTTGCACAAAAGAACTATGTGAAGGAGCGGTCACTGCTGTAGTAGTTGAGGCTGTGTTGAAGAGCATGATGGTCACTTCTTTTACAGTCGATGACTTGCAAAGCGTCGATCCAAGAATCAAAACTGGGCGGATATCCTTTCCAATATACTTTGACTTCTTTGAAACGACGTTTTCCCACTTTATGGGTTCGTCGATCGAGAATGCCATCGATATCGTACACTTCGTCTTCTTTTTTGGTCACACGTTGTAACTCTGGCAAGTAGAACGTTCCTTTTAAGACTTCCCCGTTCATGTCTTCCAATTTACAGACGGCAGGATGACGGCCACGCACTCGTCCAGTGACACGAAACAATTCGGTGGTCCAGTTGGGTGAATAACCTTTGTCGAAAGTCCGTTTCGTTTTGCCAGTGCGCACCCAATCTCCCTTCGTCAACACTTCACCTTTCTTGGAGACAGCCACAGTCGGGGACGTACCAAATAGGCGCTCAAAGACAGTCACTTCGTTGTCGGGGTCACTTCTTGGGGAGGGGGCACATCCTATGTTCCGATGGTAAGATTGGTTGTACGTTTGGAACAGGCGAGGTAAGACGTCGATGTACTTGAGAGTGTGATGATGAGTAAAATATATCCACATTCATTCTTTCAAGGTGCGTTGAAAACGTTCCACGATGTTGGCTTTGGTTTCGGGTGATGGTGAAAAAATGAATGTTTCTTTTCTTCAATTCTTTTTGGAAAGCTTGGTTCAGAAATTCAGTGCCTTTGTCAGTTTGCAATCGAAGAGGGTGACGACCATTATGTTTCAACACTAGTTTGAGGGTTCGAACTTACTCAGTGCTCGATTTGGAAGTCAATGGCACGACCCAGGCAAATTTGGAAAAGACGTCGAAGACTCAAAACAAATATTTGTAGCTACGATTGTAGGTGGCCAAATCAGAGACATCGGCTAAATTGGCTTGCCATTGATGATCGATGCCCTCCACTCGGGTGCGATTTCTGGAACATTTTTGTAGAATGGGTTTGTGTAAGGTGTACGTGGCTTGTTCTCCTAACCGTCGTTGCACTTGAGGTAATGGGACACTTCTGAGTCGGGTTTTGGCAGCACGATACAATTTTTGACCTCCTCCGTATCCCGCAGGATGTGATGGATCGTAGTGTGTGTTTGTATGTGTGTGTGTGTGTGTGCGTGCGTGTGTGTGCGCGTGCGTGTGTGTGTGTGTGTGATTTGGATTTTTAACGTAGCTTTAGAAAATGTTCAGTCATATCGCTACGATGTCTGCAGTGTGGCAGTTTATAGTGATGTCTAGCACTGGGGCATCATGCCGCAGACATGTAGCATGATGTCCCACCCAGTCACATTATCCTGACACCAGGCCGACCAGTCCTAACACTAACCTCTTAATGCTGAGTGCCAAGCGAGGCAGCTGTTAGTACCATTTTTATAAGTCTTTGGTATGAGTCGCCCGGGGATCGAACCCACGACCTCCTGCATCCGAGGCGGACGCTCTAGCCAGTAGGCCACCGGAGCGGTCGATCGTAGTAAATGCTGGCTAACACATTCTCCATCAGGACTTTTTTAAAAAATAAGTCACCCACCCAACTCTTCACTGATGCTGCTCTGGATGGGGTGAGGTGGTGGTTTGGAAACGGCTTTATGTGTCCGATGTGCCACGGGAGTAGAAGTCGAGGGTAGTGGTGGGGGTTGGGGTGGTGGTAATGGGATGGCTTTTGTCTTGCTTTCTTTTTTCATTCCTGTTTTCACTTTTTTCATTTTGACTTTTGTTGAAGGAGGAGTGGACATCATGTTTTTAACCCAAGCGTTAAGTTCTTCTCGTTGAGTTGTGGGGGAAGGGGTCAACAAGGACGCTGCAATCTTACTAGGAATGGGAGCTGCTAACGGTGTTTGAAAGACTTCTCGTACCTCTTCTTCCTCAGGCATCCGTGGAGCTGCGTCTGTCTTGGTCACTAGGGGTAGTGGTGGTGATGGACTTTTCGTCAGAGTCTTAAAATCATTCAGAGTCGGTGGAGCAGTTTCGTTTAAAGTTTTCTGGTGAAAGAGTTGAAGTCGTTGCAACACTTGACCGTACCGTTGCAATTTTTCCGTTTCTGACAAATCGCTGACATCCATCAACGATTGCAATTCGTGTTGAAACTGGGACATCTCGGTCAAGTGAGGATTGGGAGGTAAATGTGATGTCCGTTGTTCTTGCCAAAGATGGAATTCAATCCATCATTTGTAAGGCACAAAAGCCAGTTTTCGTCCTTCCATCCTATTTCAATGGTCATGTCTGAGATCTTTTGAGTCCAGAGACCCCTTTTATCTTCTGGATCATTTTTATCTTTGAGCCATTTGTGAAGAAGTAGCTCCCACGAGTCCTGTAATCAGGGGTTGCCAATGTTGCTTTTACTATGGGTGCTAACAACAGGTGCACAAATCCTCCGCGTTGTACCAACATCTTTTTCTTACGACGGATGGGTATTTTCTTTTGTGCCATTTGGCGAAGGATGTCACGATGCTTGGTAAGCATTCTTTCTGATGTGGAGACAAAGGTATCGTTCCTTTCAAGACATTCAGACAACATTCGCACACGGTATCGATGACGTCTTTGGAGGCTATCTGAATGAATTGTTTTCGCATCGGTGGAGAGCCTTTGGACAAGACGGACAACACGTCGCAATGTTTGGCGAAGCGAGTAGGCAGTCCTTTCCTTTTCTTTCCTTTGGGGGTAGAATGGCTTCTAGGGGGTGACATCTTTGTTGATTCCCGGGCACACACAAAATACACTGATGTCAATGACTTAGCGCACCTCTTTTTATCTTATTTTTGGGGGTGTATTTTTGGAGTAGGTCAAAGGGTTTTAGACCAGTGTTTTTGAGACCTATTTAAGTATATCGCCAAACAATCCTCCCCTTTTATTCTTCCTCTTTTTCTTTGGACGACTGTGTCTTTTCTGGGGTAGACGTCGATGCTTGGCTAAGCGCTTTTTCAGATGACGGGTCCACCGACAAGACTATCCTTTTCTTTTTCTCTTTCCTTTTTGGACAGGAGAATGACGATGGTGATGGTGTGTACTTCTTTTGGGTTACATCTTTGGGCGTTCAGGAGCACAAAAACTCTGATCCCCATCGTTTGCCCAGGGTCTTCTTTTATTGTGGAATGCGTCGCCACTGATTGTCGGTCCGTTATATCATTTTCATGGCAGTCATCACTCCACGTTGAGGGGTTTGCAACGGACTAAATCGGGACAGTTCTTGCTTGGTTAAATCCAGTAAACTCTGTAACATGCCCGATCTTTCTTGGACTTTGATTTTGGGGGCAGGTACTTTGTGAGCAGCTGCCTCAGCAGCTAAAGAGGTGGAGGAGAAGTTACTGGAGACACAGGATTCCATTTGTTCATCAAATTAGGAAAAATGCATTTCAAATCGGGTTTTGCTGGCATCACCAGCAACGGAGAAGTGGAAGAACCTGAGGCTACTGGAGACGCGGTCACCGTCGCTGCAGATCGTGGTTTGGGGATGTAAGGTTGCATCCTGGCCGCAGCGTCTCTCTTGCGGGTATAAGCTGTTTTCTGGGGTCCTTTCTGGGGGCTTTTCTTGTTCTGGGGACTTTTCTTTTTCTTAGGCTGTGACCTGGTCTTGAAACACATTGCTCTTTTTCTTCTGGGTACCTTGGGGCCGGGAATTGGCTTTTTCTTGGGGAGGACTCTGGGGGCATTAGGATCCAATTTTAAGAGGGAGCGAATGATGACACCTTCTAGAGAACCGCTACCCCCAGGTTTCAAAATGATTTGCTTTTTGGTTTGAGTGTCGATGCCGGGATCTGCCAGTTGCGTCAAAGCTACTTTGTTTCTGTCAAAAAAGTGTTTGGTTTGATGTGGAATGTGAATGATGTCTTGCAGTAATTGACGTGGTGTCACCGTAAACAAGACTTCTTTGAGACTGGCTTCTAAGACACGAGCATGCATTTGTGGATTTTTTTCGCGACTGATGCCGTACAAGGCACGAATCAATTTGACGGGAAGATGAGAATGAAAGGACGCCATATTGACAATGTGTGAGACAGACCAAAAGTGTCCGAGGTTTTTATATATTTTGTTTGTTAAGTCGACGGGGACGTTACACGACAGGTCCTCCGTCTTGGCACCAGTGGTGAAACAGATGGGTACGAAATCGCAAATAATCGGGCGTGGTGGGTTTTAAATTCACGAGTAAATAGGTGTGAGGGGTTTGAGTGGCATCGTCGTACGCATGTGTCAGCCAAGGAGTTCCTGTTTGGCTAATACTTGCACTTGCAATTTATCTCTATGGCTTTTAAACAAGACCACGTAATGAGCATTGAGACTGATGGTATGATCGACTTTACTTTGTTGAAACATATTTTGAGTGATGTAAATGACACTGGCATTACAATAATGCCCTTTCGGCATAAACCACAGTTTAATTTCTTCTTCGTCTTCTCCTAACATGTCGTCGAAGATGACTAGATGAGTTTGATTGGGGTCAGACACGATCCCGTCGTCTTCGCCAGGAATGCCTTCCACAAACACGAAGGAATCGCCTTGACTTTCTCGCAGGAGGCTGTAAGCCGATTGCCACTCTTTGTAACACTACACGATACGTTGAGGTGGACGGTCAATCAAATGATGTTTATGTTCGATCAAACGTTTGACAAATTCGGTTTTGCCTGAACCGCTCGATCCTGCAATTAACATGTGAAAAGGATGGCGAAGATACAAGACCTCCCAACTATCACGATCTCGATGACTTTGAAAGTGGAGGACGAGGGAGCAGAGACAGCAGAGGTAGACATAGTGCAAGGAATGTCACTTTTGAAACAAAGACAGAGATGACAAGAGTTTTTATACTTTTTTCAGGACACGTTTATTGCAACACATTTTTAAAATGGAACGCGAAAGACAAAAAAAATACATAAAAGCCAAAGGGATAAGTGCATCTATAAAATACACATTAAAATGGAATATAAACGAGTCACTGTACAACACGTTTGGTGTCCTAGGACAGTTTGTCATATTCTTAGAGGCTCTACACTTGGCACCGTCACACAGGGTCCTCCCGGAATCTTCTTTCGCGGATGGTACCTCACAGTACAGATCGTACCGAGCCCACAAGAAATCGCCTGGTAAACAAAATCCCAAAAAGGAAGTCACTAAGACACACACCACACGACGACCCAAATTCATTGGATACAGTTCTCTTAAAAAGAGTTGGTAATCCACCACAGTCTGAATACTGTCATTGACTTTCTTCCATGGAATCTGTTGTATCACGGTATCACGAGAGATAAAGGTCGTGGCATGGTGTCCACTTGAATCAATATTTGTTCGTGTAAAAATTTGGTAATCATCTAACTCTTCCGTTGTAATTCGGTGTTCTATGGCCACCTTGTAAGTAGTATGAGTGGCATCCAAAACTTTATGAATCTCAGTGATTTATCAATGTCTGACCAATGGAACACTTTGAAATGAATCAATCCTCTTATACCATTCAAGTACCAGTGGTTCCGACATCGGTGACGTAAAGGATGCAATTGTTCTTTACGTTTGACTTGTATTTTGACGAATTCTCGGTAAATGCGTTCTCTCAATTCCAGAGGTGGATGATATATGTACTCTTCTAAACTAGTCATTCACAGCAATGTCTTTCTTTTCTCGGAGGTTTTAAATGTACTTTTTTGCACATAACTGATCGTACTCCAGTAGCGAATCCAAATTGTTTAGTCACTAGTTCAAACGCCACACGTCGCACAGACGTTTCCTCTTAAAACAAGATTAGTCCGTGTAAAAGATTTTGGTAATCTTCTAACTCTTCCTCTTGAATTCAATGTAGTATGGCTAGCCTGTAAGAAGTAGGATGAGTAGCAACCAATGTCTTCTGGTCCTCGTCCAGCTGAACAATATCTCAAAACTGGAACGCTTTCACATGAATCAGTCCTCTTATAGAATTCAGGTACCAGTGGTTCAAACACTGGTGACGTAACGGATGCAATTGTTCTTTGTGTTGAACTTGTATTTTGACCAACTCTCGGTAAATGCTTTCTCTCAACTCCACAGGCAAACCACCAATGTTCTCTTGTAAAATATCCATCCACAGATTATTGAGGTTGTCATACTAAAGGTAGGTAGTGACAGTACGGAGACCATCGAGCATGATCCAGGTAAGAGGAATCTTTCTGGTGTAGTGGCACATTGCAACTGAAGCATTTGACTTTATCACCTTCGCCCAAGTAAATAAATCCGGTTCTGGCTAATTCTTCAGGGGTAGGTCCTCCCAGATATTTAGACCATTTTCCTAAGAAGGTTTGGAATCGACTTTCAAAGTCGCAGTATTCAAGCAAACACACGGGGAACGAATATTCTTCTTTCACATATTCATTTCGATGAGGGTACGGTGAAATCCACAGTAGTTTGCTCAGGGTTGGATGACATCCGTAGGATGGTAGTAGCATGGTTTCACGTGGAGGATGACATTGACCATGAAAACCAGTAAACAGTCCACGATAACGAGTGTCATCTCTTTCGCATCCATCAGGTTTGACACGCACAGCATCACTTTCCATGGTAAGTATTGTAGTAGTAGTAGTAGTAGTAGTAGTAGTAGTAGTAGTAGTAGTAGTAGCAGTAGTAGTAGTAGTCATAGCAAAGTTTCAATCATGTGATACTGAATCGTTGAGGTCACAGCGTACGGCATCCCTGCCATCGCAAGGCACAGCATCGCACTCCACTTGAGAATGACCCAACTTGAATGGTGTTGTCTGTTTAAAAGTATTCATCTATCTCGCTTGGTGTTTCTAGTTACAATGAACTATCGGTCTTGGATGTTTTCCCTTTTAATATGCTGACCAATATCAGCGTGTTCGTACGGTAAAATAAAGTGGTTGGGAAGTCGCACTCGCTTCTGCTATACGATTTAATACACTTTTTATAAAGGCAGACTGACGATTTGATGTATGGCTAAACGTACAATCTTGTGAGGTTGGTAGGTGCTCACTTTAACATCTGATCCTCTCCAGACTGCAAAGCTTCTTTCAATAGCCCAAAGTTCACCACTTGACTGGTGCGATAATTGAGAGTCGATTCCTTCACTTTATATTCCGTGTGCACTTCTCCTTGTTGGTCCCGGTATTCATAGCCGTAATTTTTGGGATCGCCACTAGCAAAACTTAGAATCTTGTCGTGGTGGTGCTCTTCCGTCCAGGCTCCTAAACGGTCTCCTTCGAAGACAGGGTGCCGGTGACAGGCGATCGATGTAGATGCAGTTGTCCGTGTCAAAATACAACACACGATCTCCTAAACACATCTGGTTTTGAGGATTGTTAATTTGGACAATGCTGTGCTTGATGCTGCGAAGGTCGTCCACCAATAACACTTTTCTGCGTTGTCCGGTCCCTTTGCGAAGAGAAACGTGGGCCATGTACAGTGTCACTTTTCCATCGGTGATGTGAAACTTGTCGTTGGACTGCTGTACGTCTTGAATCTTGTCGATGACATTGGAAGGTGTCAATTCATCAGGCTGCTAAACTCGATCCAAACGGGGCACTTCAGACTGTCGTGATAAATGGAAAGTGTCAAGCGATCGTCTTCTTTGGCTTGACATTGCTGTTTCAATGTGGTTAACAAAGCTTCCCACACACCGGTGATGAACTCTTCTGCTTTCTCAAATGGTACGTCTGACTTCAGATCTTTAAACTTCACCATGTACGTGTTGGCTGTGGTTCTAAATTTCTAGAGGAGCGTTTATCCATCTCTCGAATGTGGTAGTACTTTTGAGGGGTTACTGGTGGTGGACTTTGGTGTGACGTAGACTCACTGGGTCTGGATTCTGGCTCACTCATGTCATCTTTGAAATCGCTGGCATGGATTTGAGCCAAGAGTACAGCTACTATGCGAGGCGATTGATAACATATCTGCCTCTTACTTTCTTCTCCTTTCTCCAAGAAATGATGCGATCGTTTCATCTTAAGTGCAGAAAGTTAAATGACTACATTTTAAACGTGATTGTCCCTTTGATAGCAATGTAAGGCCAATGTCTTCCCTAAAAAAAGGGTCAGTGTCTTCCCTCAGAGTATTCATTTCACTCTCAATCCTAGCAGAACGATGGAAGAGCCAACACAGATCGAACTTCTGATCAGAGCTTTGCGAGGTGTCATACGAAGATTTTCTTCAGACAAGCCGTCGGACTACTCCCCCTCCTTTCGAGATAAAAGTCAAGATACTTGCCATATCTGTCAAATGAAGGGGCATTGGTCTTCAGAATGTCCACAACGTCAAAGCACGACAGGTGCCAAAAGAGACAAAAGTCAAGATACCTGGTCTTCAGACTGTCCTAAGAAACAACAGGAGCAGAAAGGAGAGAGGGGTTTCGAACAGGAAGAAGAGATACCCTCCGAAAATGAAGAACCCAGACACGTCCAGAAGGAGAAGAAAGAGAAGAAATGAAGACGTGAAGAAAGCGAGGAAAAAGAAGAGGAAAAACCTGTAACAGTGAAGAAATTCAAAACAAGGAGAGTGAAAAGACAAAGGAGAAGTCTATGAACCTTTTAAAGTAATGTGTTGTGAATTTGATTGCATCTTCTATGAGAATATACCAGAAAGAAAAAGGTGAGTGTCTATTCGCATTGATTTTTAGAATAAAGACCCACACTCACGCACTCACACACGTAAGTCATGGGGGAAAAGGGGATTTTGAATTTTAATTGATTTTGGCAAATAAATTCTCTGTTCGACAGAGGTTGGTGGCCCTGAAAAGGACCGATAGGTGTTTGTTTATTTAACAAACTCAGGTGCGGGAAGTAATGAGCTTTAACTGCCTTACCCTTTGCCACGGCCAGGCCTCTTCTGGACCTGCTCCTGTCGATGATTTGGTATAAATCACTAGGGATGGTATCTCAGGCGTAGTAGGTGTGTTGACGGGGTCGGAATGTTTGGCTCGGGAAGGTCTTTTTCTCTTGGGTCGTATTAAAGTCTGATACATTTCTTTCAGACTCCTTATCACTGCCAAAATGTTAAAGAGTACCGTCACCGTTTGACTTTCACCGTCCTCATTCTCTCCTAGACCTTGTTTCTTCTCTGCTTCTTCTTCTTCCTGTCGTTTTCTTCTTGCCTCTTCTTCTTCTCGCTGTTGATGTTGAATGAGAAAGGCTTGTTCTGCTTCTTTCTGCTGTTGCAAAAATTTCTACAATTCTTCTTTCTGTCTCTGTTTAAAATCCTCAACGTACGGTAAGGAGGAAGAAAGTGGCGAAAGTGCTGATACAGGAACAAATTCTTGTAATGAAGAGAGAAAATCCACTAAATCCAGATTAAAATCGTTTTCTTCTGGAAGTAGGACCGTGTTTGTTTTGGTAGCCGCTGCTATGTCATCACTCCTCGTCTCCACGGCCGGTGCACCCCAATTCATGGTCTTCTTAGTTTCCGTCATGTTCTAACTATGTCGCATTGATTCACTGCGCACAGACGCTAGCTCACCTATATAGGGAATGTGACGTCGCAGGTAGATCTCTTCGGATTGGAAGACAGACTCCTCGCTGTGACTGATTTTTGTAAAGCGTGTTAGGAGTGGTGAAAGAGCTCAATCCGTTTCGATCCGCTCTTCGACTATAAATAACCGCGGTTCACTTCATTCCCTTCACCTGTTTTCGTCACAAGATGTGGACTAACGTAGAATCGTCTACCCTCCTGTCGTCGATGCTGTTCAACCCGGATTATCCCATGTATGTCAATCATCATGGGCTATCATCCAGATGACAGAGACAGCCCTTCGGAAACGAAGAATCTATGAGGAGAGGCAAGGTTATCTGAAGAGAGTCTTAATCTACTGTCCAAGGTCAAAAGAAGTTTCAGGAAGAGAAGAAGATCCGTGCGATGCCCTCTATGTTAACGGAACGGTGTTAACAAATAACCAAAGGCCATTTTCAGAACCACTCCATTACTTCGAAAAGATTTACTCTCTTGCCTAAAAACGTTTTAGTCGATGTTTTGTTTGATAGATTGATATTCATCAAACTATATGTGTGTATTTTGTATGATAGATTTATGTTCATAAATCTATGTTTGTATATGTATGTCTATGTCTCTAACCCTCTCTCTAACCACGTCTCTATATCTATGTCTTTATGTCTTTGTCTCTATTGTCTCTATGGAGTAACGCGTATTCAGGTCAGCCTCTTGCAACAGTGTTGCCAGTGTTCCGTCCGATTGAGGTCATCCATTTGCAACA
Organism: Megalonaias nervosa; assembly: GCA_016617855.1. Classification (NCBI taxonomy): domain Eukaryota; kingdom Metazoa; phylum Mollusca; class Bivalvia; order Unionida; family Unionidae; genus Megalonaias; species Megalonaias nervosa. Next base: position 10,205 of record JAECUM010092977.1, on the reverse strand, counting down.
TTTTTGCCAGTGTCCAGTACTGTGATGTCACCCCTGTTCCCATTTTCCCTATAAATCTTGTCCCTATATTCCATATAATATACCCTTTTTAAACATAGAAGTCTACGTGTCCCCCTATCGCCCCACTATACTACTCTTGAAAGATAACATATCAAAAGTATGGATGAATATATTCGGTTACCTGACAACAAATACCCTTTGAACGTCTAAACTTAAAATAGCTGAAACAGTTAACTACTAACTATGTTGGAGAGAACTTCGTTAATCGTTTAAAATTTTTCAGACGAAATATTTGAAAGTAATTTTCAGTAATCTAATCGTTTCCAATCTGGATGACTTGAAGTTACGGGACAAAGATGATCAGAAACATCCCTATGTGACAGATAAAAAAGCATATAATATGTAGAACGTGTTTTGAAGAACAAAGAATCAACGATAGAAGGAACGTACATGCGATATGAAAAGGATATGATTAATAGATTAACGGTTTGGAACCGGCTGCAAATATGCTATTAAATAAATGACGTCATTCTTTCCAAGATGCCTAACGAAGAGCACATAGATACATGCCATGAAGAGTATGAAAACTTTTATTTTTAAGACAGTGACTTCCGGCATGCGATTGATGTAAAATAAAAAGCAACACAACATGAAAGAATAAAAGAGGTAAAATATGTACTGCTTGCAAAGTTATGTTGATCATGAAACCATAAGGAAAACGAAACCACATAAACAAGCATCACTGGAAAAATAAAATGGTACACGTGGTAAACGTGATAGGACGACTGCAATGTACAAAATATTTCCTCGAGGGTAATAAAGCTGATTGCCGACAACAAGAAAGAGGAAACATTTTAAAATATGAAGTTGAATCAAACAACACTTTGAAAAAGGTGGAAAGCAAATGGAATATTTAAAGGCTATAAGCTTGCCTTTCAGATTTTAAACAAACTAACAGATACTGGATTAACATTAATGTGGATGCAAGCAGGAAAATATATCAACATCTTTCAAATTTCTTTCAAATAATGCATTGCAATGATTTCAACTATACCATCAACAGTATAATTTTTTCTGAATAATATCTACCACTTATAATTTTAACGCAACTATTACAAATTACTTCAAATTAAAAATCTTCAGAGGATTTGAACATTGACGATAAAAGGATTATACCAGCAGTCAAGCACACACATACACATGCATTTATATTGTAAATGAAATGTATAAAAGCATAGCATAACGCATGTTGGCAATATTATTAACGTGAAATATATGACACCTTAAGGCATACTGGCATTATTTAAATGGTATAGCACCATCTAGAATAAAAATCTTCAGAGGCGCTGTAAATTGACGATAAAAGGATTATACGCGCAGACAGGCACACACATGCACATATCTGCATCTGCTTATATACACATCTATGAAACCTTCTGTTACAAGGAATTACAACAAGATTATCAGTATGGGAAGAGGTCGTACTAAATAGAATCCAAAATAAATGTTTGTCAATATACCGATTTAAACAAAAATTTGTTCACATCTTTGATTGGACATCCAGTAGTAACTATAATTAAGAGCAAATAAACAATAGAATCATTATTTCATGTTGTCGACGAAGTCCAATCGTGCACTAGGCACCGTGTATCAGAGATGCTGTAATTTATAAAATGGTACAAATGCAACAGACAGAAACTGAAATAAAACAATTAAAAAAGAAAAAAACGAAATAAAAAATAAAAAAACGAGATGGAAAGACTATGTAAAATTAATGAGAATAAAATTGTATTAAGGACATTTGAAGATTAGAGTCATACAGAAATAAAACAAATATAGATGTAACTGTGGAAGAAACGTAAGTAAACACGGAATGTATGGGCACAAGATAAGCCAAATTTTATGTGCGAATAATATGTGGACACCTAGTCTATACAATTTATATTCCATACACAGCAACCTTTTGAATTGTAACAAAGACATTCATGATTTTTGCAAGATTTAAATTAATAGATCTTAGATTTATAAATACTCGCTAGCACAGCGCCTTATCCATGTCCAACAACACAATTGATTTCTAATCCCATTCCTGATAGAATATATCTATTTCCTGAGAGAAAACTATTTTACGCTCTAAGAGATTTTCTCAAGTACAGGCCACTACATATGTTTGATAAGTTTCGTTTAGAATCAAATAGCAAATATCCAGTGAATACTATATTTTATGTGATAATATAACATAATCAATTAAGCTATACACAATGAATGGTAACAGCGGGTTATGCTATATCGTACGACAATTAATATATCAAACTGTATCTGAGTTTGTAAAATCGACCCATAAATTGCATATTTATTTCAAATAAGAAATCCGACATATTAATGTGCTATTCCATTTCCTGCTGATGATAAAATTCATCTAACCAACATCTTCATGCAAGAATTTAACATAGAGTACTACAGTTGTAAATTCCCACATCAGGATGACTGGATATGTGATAATGCCAGAAAGGGATTAGTTTCAGATAATTATCTCTTTCATTATACATGTGGCTTGACTTACCAGATGTAAAAGAGTAATACCCATTTATCGGCTTGTTTTTGTCCTACCTAACGTGACTAAAGACTCTGTTCCATCCCATCGTGCTTTAATGCTAAAATTCATTGGCAAACAGTTTGACTAAATAACAATATGTTGGGTACAGGAAGTTTCCTTTTATTCAAAGTTGAGATACCATACAAAATACTAAACAAATCCAAACAAGAAAAAGGCAGGCGATACTTCTACTCAAAAAGTAGCCACGGTTTGATAATATGTTATGTATAAACCATATTAGGTACAAAACAAAACATCTGTTGCACATTCTGTTTCGACAGTTTCAGACATCATGAAAATATCACATCTATTCATTGAGGACTGCAAAGTTACAACTCGTCTGAAAGCATTATCACTAAGTTTTTACGCTACATAACGGATCCAATAGTGGAATTAGGCTACGCGATTGTTGGCAGTTATCTAAAGAATCGTGTACACTGAGTTTGTTATATAACTCTGCCATCAAGACAAAGGTAGGAAATATTTGTTGCTTGGGTCGATAACTATACTAATGTCTTTCTGAAATTCTTCAATCTGTCTTTCACATATTTCAGCATAAGATTTCATATCTCATTTGGAATTGGCAACTTCTACAGCACTTACATAACCCTTAATTATATTTCATCTTATGTACTAAATATGTTTTCAACATTGGTTGAAAATTATCCGCCTAAAACTTTTTCGTTGTACTTGTCACTTATAGTCTCAGTTTTTTATATTTTCATTAAGCGGTTCAATACTGTCTATTGTTCGCTTATTCTTGGGTATATTTGTTGATGGTCTTTGAAAGATAGACAGTTTTAACTGCTTGTTAGGTACTGTATCCTCAAAGAATGATACCCATTTATCGGCTTGTTTTTGTCCTACCTAACGTGACTAAAGACTCTGTTCCATCCCATCGTGCTTTAGTGCTAAAATTCATTTTGTATCGCGTTTCCTCAAACTTTGAACTGTTTTAGCATCCATTTTTTAATGGTTTGTTTTGTTTCTTATTCTAAAAGTTTTCTTTCCAATTCTTAGTATAAATCACTTGTTGCTTTATGTCCTCATGCGACAGGTCAAGAGCTTGTCGTGAAGCAATATCACTTTTACTTGGTGCAACGTCTTCTTTTAAGTCCTACAACGTTATTTCAAAATACGTCATAATCTTCATACCAAAGATATTCAGTTTAGTTATCAAAATCGTCACCACCACAATCAGTCATTGTTGGTTTATTTAAATAGCTAAGAGTGGACATTGTCAGTTGGAAAAAATTATTGTTATTTAAGACGAAGAAAGTAAGGAGTAAAAGCAGAAATCAAATATAATTATTGCAAATGAAATGCACTAAGACGAGACTTGTGGAAATTCGACCGACAAAATGATGAAAAATATTGATAAGAAACAAATTAAGAAGACACATAAAATATTGCCAAATTTTCCATATCATATTGTAATTTTTAATGATATCATTGATTAGCAGATTATTCCGATCGACAAATTAGTTTGCAGAAGGAACTTAAAGATTATCACATAGCATGTTACTAGATACTTCATTGAATATTTTTCATTCAAACTGCCTGCATTTAGTACTGATTTGATACCATTCAGACATTAATTTACAAAAGAATAAAGAAAATGATGATTCGGAAAATACTGGGTATATGATTAATAAATAGACATGGACTCGTTGCATTGCTATTGATACATTTGTGTCTTTGACAATAAATATTTACCATAGCTACCTTTCCAGGAGTACAAGCTTACAGAGCAATACGATTGCACATAGAAATAGACCAGGTAAATCTGTTCAAGGTTACACTAGAGCCAATGCATGATCATACAATCTCTTCAATGATGAAGTTAGCCATTTTGAACGATTCGTCATTTTTAATCATTTTGCAATTTTCAATGATTCAGTCCTTTTGGATGATTCGGACATATTGAAATATTTAAGTTGGTCGTCTAATTTACTTTATTGATACAACTAACAATGAACATATCTTGAACACAATCTCTTCAAATTACGTAAGCAAATTTAAAAATACGTTTCACTACTCAAAGTAAAATTGCAGGTCAGCTAAAAGTATCCTTTGTTCCGATTCAAATTTGTTTTGATATACATTCCAATTTTCATATAACATGAAAAATAGGGAGTGCAAAAAAGAACATGGAAAGTCAGTACATAACCTAAAAAGGGTTAGTTCATAGCGTCAAAAAGACTATAGTAGAGTTGAACTTGGTAGACAAATAGGAAAATGTTCACAAGAATTAAAAGGATTTAAAGCTGAACGTTTGAAGAAAAACTAAAAAGAGTGTAAAATATCACACGATGAAAGAAAAGATACAAATGTGCAACTGGTAACAAAGGAAAGTTATTTCTCTTTTAAACGCTGATGAATTCACAGCGCTTGTGCAAATCAATATATTTGAGCAAACAGATATAAATAAAACTAAAGAACAACATGACAACATTATGTCCGTGTGCAACTCAATCTCATAATTGCTTTGGCGTTTCAAGTAATGAATAGCATAAATTATACCTACAAATAAGTGTCGAACGAAACAAAAATAGTATTAATTCTGCTGACCCTTGTAACAAATATGTCTGCTGTCATAGTTACTGAAATTATTCTTTTGAAGAATTTGTTTCAGAGGTCAACAACTATAAAATATGGATATTCTAGAAGTTGTAGAACTAATTATTCCATTTAACTAATTATTCCATTTAACTAATTATTCCATTTAACTTAGTTCAACAAGACTAAGAGACAGTGGATGTACAGTTACGGGACATAGTTATCATCACTGTAACCAATCACGTAAAATCAAATTTGCATTACTAAATGGATGAACTCCTGTTGGGTAAAGAAATATAATTTTCTAACTACTGGGAAATGTCGACAGAAAGGAAACAAATCATTAACACAATTCATCATATAACATTAAAATTAACCGTTTCTGTAGTCTGCAACAGCCGTGCGACAACCTAGTGAGATTAATCCACCCTTAAAAATTGATACCATGGAGATGTAAAGATAATTATTATAGTTATATTTAGCCAGATCAGACTCCCTAAAAGCAAGTAGACTTTTATGTTATAAAAGCTTTATTCAATAAATAAGATAGGCTCACCAAGGTTGAGTTAGGCTGAGTTGTTAAGAGACAGAATGAAAACGATTGCATAGAGATTGCAATCTTTAATGAGACGCATTCGGGCCTTGCAAACAAGTACAATCTTTATTGTTCTGTATTCGGGTTCAGTAAATGAATACAACTTATAATGCACCCCATCATGTGCCCTGTTTGGGCTTAGTAAATAAGTACAACTTTCAACATGCCCTAATCGGATCCAGTAAATGAGTATAACCTTGAATGTACCCTATTCGGGTCCGGTAAATGAGTACAGCCTTTAAAGTGCCCTATCTGTGCCCAGTAAATGAGTACAACCTTGAATATGCCCTATTAGAGTCCAGTAAATGAGTACAACCTTGAATGTGCCCTATTAGATTCCAATAAATGAGTACAACCTTTAATGTGCCCTATTAGAGTGAAGTAAATGAGTACAACCTTGAATGTGCCCTATTAGATTCCAATAAATGAGTACAACCTTTAATGTGCCCTATTAGAGTGAAGTAAATGAGTACAACCTTGAATGTGCCCTATTATAGTTCAGTAAATGAGTACAACCTTGAATGTGCCCTATCAGAATCCAGCAAATGAGTACAATCTTTAACATGCCCTATTCGGGACCAGTAAATGAGTACAACCTTGAATGTGCCCTATTAGAGTCCAGTAAATGAGTACAGTCTTTAACGTGCCCTATTAGATTCCAGTAAATGAGTACAACCTTGAATGTGCCCTATTAGAGTCCAGTAAAGGAGTACAACCTTGAATGTGCCCTATTAGAATCCAGTAAATGCGTACAACCTTCAATGTGCTCTATTAGAATCCAGCAAATGAGTACAACCTTGAATGTGCCATATTAGAATCCGGTAAATGAGTACAACCTTAAATGTGCTTTATTAGAATCCAGTAAATGAATACAACCTTGAATGTGCCCTATTAGAGACCAGTAAATGAGTACAATCTTGAATGTTCCCTATTAGAGTCCAGTAAATGAGTACAACCTTAAAGGTGCCCTATTATAGTTCAGTAAATGAGTACAACCTTGAATGTGCCCTATCAGAATCCAGCAAATGAGTACAATCTTTAACATGCCCTATTCGGGACCTGTAAATGAGTACAACCTTAAATGTGCCCTATTAGAATCCAGTAAATGAGTACAGTCTTTAACGTGCCCTATTAGAGTCCAGTAAATGAGTACAACCTTGAATGTGCCATATTATAGTCCAGTAAATGAGTACAATCTTTAATGTGCCCTATCAGATTCCAGTAAATGAGTACAACCTTGAATGTGCCCTATTAGAGTCTAGTAAACGAGTACAACCTTGAATGTGCCCTATTAGATTCCAGTAAACGAGTACAACCTTGAATGTGCTCTATTGGAATCCAGTAAATGAGTACAACTTTGAATGTGCTCTATTATAATTCAGTAAATGAGTACAACCTTGAATGTGCCCTATTAGAATCCAGTAAAGGAGTACAACCTTGAATGTGCTGTATTAGAATCTAGTAAATGAGTACAGTCTTTAACGTGCCCTATTAGATTCCAGTAAATGAGTACAACCTTGAATGTGCCCTATTAGAGTCCAGTAAATGAGTACAGTCTTTAACGTGCCCTATTAGATTCCAGTAAATGAGTACAACCTTGAATGTGCCATATTATAGTCCAGTAAATGAGTACAATCTTTAACATGCCCTATTCGGGACCAGTAAATGAGTACAACCTTGAATGTGCCCTATTAGAGTCCAGTAAATGAGTACAGTCTTTAACGTGCCCTATTAGATTCCAGTAAATGAGTACAACCTTGAATGTGCCCTATTAGAGTCCAGTAAATGAGTACAACCTTGAATGTGCCCTATTAGATTCCGGTAAATGAGTACAACCTTGAATGTGCCCTATTAGAATCTAGTAAATGAGTACAACCTTGAATGTGCCCTATTAGAATCCAGTAGATGAGTACAACCTTGAATGTGCTCTATTATAATTCAGTAAATGAGTACAACCTTGAATGTTCCCTATTAGAGTCCAGTAAATGAGTACAACCTTGAATGTTCCCTATTAGAGTCCAGTAAATGAGTACAACCTTGAATGTGCCCTATTAGAATCCAGTAAATGAGTACAACCTTGAATGTGCCCTATTAGAATCCAGTAAATGAGTACAACCTTGAATGTGCCCTATTAGATTCCAGTAAATGAGTACAACCTTTAATGTGCCCTATTAGATTCCAGTAAATGAGTACAATCTTGAATGTGCTGTATTAGAATCTAGTAAATGAGTACAACCTTGAATGTGCCCTATTAGAGTCCAGTAAATGAGTACAACCTTGAATGTGCTCTATTAGAATCAAGTAAATGAGTACAACCTTGAATGTGCCCTATTAGAGTCTAGTAAACGAGTACAACCTTGAATGTGCCCTATTAGAATCCAGTAAATGAGTACAACCTTGAATGTGCTCTATTAGAATCCAGTAAATGAGTACAACCTTGAATGTGCCCTATTAGAATCAAGTAAATGAGTACAACCTTGAATGTGCCCTATTAGAATCTAGTAAATGAGTACAACCTTGAATGTGCCCTATTAGAGTCCAGTAAATGAGTACAACCTTGAATGTGCTCTATTAGAATCCAGTAAATGAGTACAACCTTGAATGTGCCCTATTAGAATCTAGTAAATGAGTACAACCTTGAATGTGCCCTATTAGAGTCCAGTAAATGAGTACAACCTTGAATGTGCTCTATTAGAATCCGGTAAATGAGTACAACCTTCAATGTGCTTTATTAGAATCCAGTAAATGAGTACAACCTTGAATGTGCCCTATTAGAGTCCAGTAAATGAGTACAATCTTTAACATGCCCTATTCGGGACCAGTAAATGAGTACAACCTTGAATGTGCTCTATTAGAATGCAGTAAATTAGTACAACCTTGAATGTGCCCTATTAGAATCCAGTAAATGAGTACAATCTTTAACATGCTCTATTAGAGTCCAGTAAATGAGTACAACCTTGAATGTGCCCTATTAGGTTCCAGTAAATGAGTACAACCTTGAATGTGCTCTATTTGAATCCAGTAAATGAGTACAACCTTGAATGTGCTCTATTCGGGACCAGTAAATGAGTGTTTATTGATCAAATGATAGTTACATGTCTGTTTCATAAAGCAAAACGAATAGAAATTACGCAGCATCTGCAAAGCAGAATGGCAAAGCTAGTGCAAAGGAAACTGTACTGAATCCCTAAAGGAGAATGTGAAACATACTACAGTACATCCTAAAGCACGTAAAGAGACAATACAAACAGTTATCACTGTAAAGTCTACGCTGTCCTTTTCATATAAATAGCACACCTTTTATCGTTAGAGAAATGAGTGAAAAAGGACACCAAATACTCTGTCGCCGAAGCTGTGCCTTGGCACTCGCCGCGGACACGGTGTGTCCGGTAAATGATCACTTTTGGTACAAAACTGTTAGATCACACACTAGCAACAGGCAATGGGATTAATTTGGTACAAAATTATTACATCACACACTAGCAACAGGCAATGGGATTAATCTGGTACAAAACTGTTAGATCGCACACTAGCAACAGGCAATGGGATTAAGTTGGTTCAAAATTATTACATCACACCCTAACAACAGGCAATGGTATTAATCTGGTACAAAACTGTTAGCTCACACAATGCAACAGGCTATGGGATTAATTTTAAAATGTAAACAATTACCAAAATTCCAATGTTTTTGCTTGAAAGAGTGATTAATTACATATGTGCTGGAAAGAAATACAAGGAATCATATAAAGTTTCGAACCGATTAGAAGATGGCATAAACCAGCTTCAGGTGTTACAGAAGCAGTTCTGCTCCTCGCTTTTAGTTGGTCGAATTCAAATGTTCTCAGGAGAAACTTGTGCACGAAATGGTTTTGACGCGTGATAAAATAGCAACATATGTCTTTTGTAAATTGATCCGCATACACGACTTGATTAGTAGAGCAATAAGGAACAATGAAAGTCATCCACGAAAGGACTGATTTAATAATTAATATGTACAACAAACACAATGAGATAGAAAACACAGTTTTGAAAGAAAATAAACACTACACAAAACCAAGATTGAAAGGAACTGAGCTAAAGTTGCTATGGAAGTGGAAAAAATTCGACTGCCCCGACAAAGCATTTCGCCTTTTGACGAAGTCATGGAATGAAATTGCTGTGGAGGTTGTGTCGAGGCGCTCAACCACAATGAGACACAACCTCCACAGCATACGGTATGGAGATTAGCGCCGAAAAAACCAAACTGATGACAAACAACACCAATGACATCAGTGCAGAAATAAAGGTCAGTGGACAGAAACTGCAAAGAGTCACAAGTACTTGGGATCAATTATCACAGATGAGAGCTCCAAACCAGACTACTTTGCAGGATTGCCCAGACAACAGCAACAATAACAAGGTTGAGACCAATATGGAAAGATACCAACATTGCTTTTGGTTCCAAAATAAGGCTGA